>JAZAYU010000003.1:375000-664490 GCA_038501625.1 Corbicula japonica | reverse complement strand
AAATTCCGAAGTCCTAAGTTATTTCTGACAAAGAAGCCAACAGTATAGATCAAAATCAGACAGAATGGATATGCCGGCTTGTCTGGATCTACACAGGTCACCAAGATGATAAAAGTCATAAACGGTTCTAGTCAATACTGTAGTTATGATTGAACACAATTGCCTATAGACATCTTTAACCCATTCCTGTATAGACACACCTTTATTGCTAGGGCGAACAGTTTAGATCCAGATCAGCCGGCACATCCGTGCCGTCTGATCAGGATCTAAACTGTTCGCTTTTTGATTCATTAGGTTATTTCTGACCAAAATGCGACCAGTGCAGATCCTGATCAGATGGCACGGATGTGCCGGCTGATCTGGATTTACACTGGTCGCATATGCGTAAAAATGCGTATCTGTACAGGAAAGGGTTAATCCCAGCAACCAAAGCCCTGTTCAAATAAAACAATGTTTAAAGTTCTCTCTTATTAACAATTATTAAAAATTTAATCAATTCTCATCGTTTCATACAGATATTATTAAAATTAATTGTTGAAATCACTTAATTATTTAAAGGTAATACCCAGCATTTAAATTTTGAGATTCACATGTCACATCAACCAAAAATTTTAGTGTATTTTGTTTATTGCCTGTTTTTGTTGTTGTTGTTGTTTGTAAAGTGCTATTGTATATAGCAGACCATATTCACCAGAAAAGGTTATCTTTTTTATATTTTATTTAATAACTTCATTGGAAAGACTTATAATTTTATATATTATATTTCTAATTAATAGGTGACTTTGTTACACATTTTGAATAAAAATGTTATTTTTACTTGAAATGCAAATTTCGCAATTTTGTCTCATCAACTTTTTGTCGTCATTACAATGACTGACGTCAATTTCTAAAAGTATTGTTTCAGGTCATGCTCCACAAATGATGTTCAAGTTAAAATGGATTGAATATTAAAAGTTTAATATAATCAAAACATGAAATTTGTAAATATTATGAGCATAAAGAGTAAACTAAAATGAATTTAAATTAATTCTTTATAAACTGGATTACTAAAAGTTACTATTCAGGTGTCAATTCAGTGGATCATTAACCCTTTCCTTTATTGCTACGGCGAACAGTTTAGATCCAGATCAGCCAGCATATCTGTTCCGTCTTATCAGGATCTAAACTGTCTGCTTATTTGATTCAGACAGCATGGATATGCCAGCAGATCTGGATCTACACTGTTCGCACACGCCAAAAAATGCGTATATATCAAGGAAAGGGTTAAGGTTGCTTGGGGCAGCAGTTTTTAATTTTATGTTGAAAATTACTATGTTACTACCATATGACAATCCCCAAAGCAACCACCTTCCTGGAAATCTTGCATCCCACCCTGTTGTTCCTTTGCAACAAGTTAGGATACAATTGAACTAAATAATAAAATTCTTATTCATATTCTGTTTTCAAAGTTTCACTGACATCACAACTTAATAAATTTTTACTTCAATTTTATTTTACTTCATTCTACTTGCAATATTTGGTAAAATAATGCCCTGAAATTTCTTAACAGGAAATTTCATTAACTTGTAATATAGTAAAGTACTTTTCAAATAACCATGTCAAATTTTTGAATAATTATAACACTAATTATATAATTAACTTCAGAATATTGTTACAACCCCTCCAGGCCATGATCTGCAGTAGTTGATTTCATTTTACACTTCCTTGACTGATTAATTAACAGACAGCTTGGCTGACAAAACAAATATCAACCTAAGTATGTTACATTTATACCACACTTGTGACTTGTCTTGTATTTTCATATCTTAATACTTTAAATAAACCATTTTATCAGAAATAACCTAACAAATATAAAAGCATGCTATCTTATTTCTATATAATTTAAACATGTTTAAATGCATATTCTTCCAGTGAAGATCCAGATCAGCTGGCACATCCATGCCATCTGATCTGGATCAGATTTGTTTGCATCTTTTGTCAGAAATAACTTAATGAATCTAAAAGAGAACAGTGTAGATCCTGAACCGACACCATGGATATGTGGGCTGATCTGTCGGCCCACACAATAAAGGTGTCTCTATGAAGTAGAGGGTGAACACTTCAAGTGCTAAGCTCAGCATTTGCCATATTTACAACCAGTGTAGACCCAGATCAGCATATAAATGCATTTTAACACATGGGGAAACAGTGTAGATCCAGATCAGCTAGCACATCTCTGCCATCTGATCAGGAACTACACTGATCACTCTTTATTTATTTTATTATTTCTGAACAAAATGCGACCAGTGCAGATCCTGATCAGACGGCACATGCGTAAAAATGGGTATATATCAATGAAAGGATTAAGGCCTTGGTGTATAGTTACCTTATTATGTTCAAACACAAGCCAAGACTCAAAGGCACTGTAGAGTATGGATGTAGCAGTTCCACCTAACAACCGTCCTAGCATCAAGATCCAAAAATTGTTGAAGTGCTGAAATATAAAAAATAATAAGTAACCATTTAACCCTAAACCTCAATGTTGCAACTTTACCCTTTCCTTCATAGATACACCTTTATTGCATTGGCGAACAGTTTAGATCCAGATCAGCTGGCACATATGTGCTGTCTGATCAGAATCTAAACTGTTCGCTTTTTGTTTCGTTAGGTTATTTCTGGTTTAAAGGTTTAAATGCCACCAGTGCAGATCCTGATCAGACGGCATGGATGTGCCGGCTGATCTGGATTTACACTGGTCACACTTGCGTAAAAATGCGTATATATGGAGGAAAGGTCTAAATCCCATGATTAACAATAGTATATCCAATGTTCAACCAGTCTTAATCCATGTCAGCCTGCACAAACATGCAGTCTGATCAAGATCGACACTGTTTGCTTTCAGGTTTCTACAAGTATGTTATAAGATTTGGACAATGTAGGACCAGATTAGACTGCACAGATGTGTAGGAAGCTGTAACCATGCAGTAAACAGTTGAATAAACAAAGCTTAACACTTCTAGCAGAATATGATTTAGAGACCTGGTGCTAGTTTCATAAAACTAGAGACCAGACTTAAATAGCAAGCATCTGATTGGCTGAAATGGTGACTTGTAGATCCAGATCAGATGGCACAGATATGCTACACATGCGTTAAAATGAATAAAATTATATTGAGGAAAGGGTCAATATTTTAAATCCTCATTACAATAGCTTTTATCTCTTCACCAGTAAAACACAATTAAATGCCCTCATTTACATAAAGCAATATTCACATCTCCAAGCAAATTGAGCTGCTTTTAGTGAGATAAATCTGACTTTTACATTGCCTTCAAGCTTTAATCAAACTTCAAACAATTTCTTCTTAACCCTTTACCCAATATAGATAAATCTTATATCCCATAGGCAAACAATATAAATCCAGATCAGCCGGCACATCTGTGTCATCTGAACAGGATCTACACTGTTTGCTTTCTTTGGATGCACATTGATGGGCGAACTGTGTAGATCCAGATCAGCAGGCACATTTGAGCCATCTGATCAGGATCTGTATTGTTTGCTTTTTGGTCAGAATTAACCTAATAAATAAAGAAAGCAAACACAGTGTAGATCCTGATCAGCCAGCAAGGATGTGGCAGCTGATCTGGATCTACACTGTTTGCCCGTGCAATAAAGGTTTAAATATTGAGGAGAGGGTTGAATAAAAGCAAATAATGACATGCAATAATTTTATAAATAAGTGTGAATTAAAATAGAGAAGCAGAAATAAACTTTCCACTTTCGACCCACTTATAATTATAATGTAATCACAATTTGTACACTCTAAAGTCTGCAGATTTATTAACCCTTCTCTTCATAGATACACCTTTATTGCATGCGGAAAAATTTAGATCCAGATCAGCAAGCACATCCGTGCCATCTGATCAGGATCTAAACCGTTCACTTTTTGAGTTATTTCTGACTAAAATGTGACCAGTGCAGATCCTGATCTGACAGCACAGATGTGCCGGCTGATCTGGATCTACACTGGTCGCACATGCGTAAAAATGCATATATATGGAGGAAAGGGTTAATGTTGACAACCAAATACTTACTTTGGTAATACAAGCTGCGCCATACAAGATGCCGTACAGGATACAGTTATTTCTTCTTCCACTGAAATGATTAAGAATATTAATATGATTAATCCTTTCATCCATATTTATGCCTTTATGCAATGGGCAATCAGTGTAGATCAAGATCAGCTGGCACAACTGTTCCATTGGATCAGGATCTGCATTGTTCGCTTTTTTTAATTCATTAGGTTATTTCTGACAAAAATGTCACCACTGTGCAGATCTGGATCAGATGGGGTAGATGTGCCAGATGATCTGGATCTACACTGGTTTCACATGCGTTAAAATGCACATACATGGAGTAAATGGTTAAAATGCATTCACAATACTAACTTCTCAAGAACCAAATTCCACATAATTCCATCTGATCAGGATCTGCAGTTTGCTTTATGGTCAGATATAACCTAAATCAAAAAGTGCATGTGCTGTCAGATCTGGATCTAGTCACACATATATGATATAAAGTTGAACCAGCCTTGGCAGCCAACTGCATTCAGCAACCAGCTTTCTTAAACAGCAAGTTTTAAACTGACATTTTGTTCCAATTTCACCTGTTATAAACAACCACCTCTAGTAAACAGCCACTTTTTGTCATACCCTTGGGTGGCTGCTTTATACAAGTTTGACTGTACAATATTATGTTGAAAAAGGTGAACCCTTTCCTATATAAATACACTTTTGTTGCATGGTCGAACAGTTTAGATCCAGATCATCTGGCACATCCGTGCCTTCTGATCAGGATCTAAACTGTTCGCTTTTTGATTTGTAAGGTTTTTTCTGACCAAAATGCTACCAGTGCAGATCCTGATCAGATGGCATGGATGTGCCAGATGATCTGGATCTACACTGGTCGCATATGGGCTGTTTAAAAAAATGGCTGGTTTGGGTTTTCCTGTTATAAAAATGTACAAGAAACAGTTACTTCCATTTTCCTACTTTGCAGAGGTGTCTCATCATGCCCTTTAAAGATTTGTGAAGTTTCATCAAAATAGCACAATCCATTAAAAAAATATTCTAAAATAATGGTCAAAAAATGTCAGCAGTGTGACAAAAAAGTGTGACACTTTACAAAATCACATTTGTTCAGATCATTATTTTACAAAAATCTTGAGTAAAGACAAGTTTTAGTTGTTTTAGTAAAATGTGCATTTATTAGGCATCAAATAATGTTAAAATTAAGCATATTATACTTAAAGTAATCAAAATTTATGCTATTAAGTCAAGCGTGGTAGATTTGAAAATACCTCAAGAAAATCAATACATCTTTGCTTTATAAATTTATAGGACTTAAAATATTAATAGTACATAAGAAATGCTTTGTGTATCATGAAGTTGTATGTTTCTAGATGCAAAAATTATAATATTATCACCTCTATTGAAATTATATTTGTCTGCAGCTCCCTTCAGAAAATGTCAGCTAAATTCGTCAGGAGTGTGACATTATGCACATATTGCAATATTCTGTCAACATATCCTTTACATGAAAACAAAGCATGTTTTTTCCTAGAAGTCTATGTAATGTTTTGTTAAATTGTGACAAACAGGAATGGCCTTAGTGAAACATTTTTGAGTACACTGCACTTATGTGCTTGTCAGGAGTGTGACACACTTTCCTGACAATATGAATTTTTTATCTTTATGCGATACCACAAGTTCTAAAGTACTTATATTTGATGCTTCAACATGTATTTTAACAGAAATACACATTTAAATAATAAGAAACAGTAATACTTGTATTTTAATCACATAAATTAAAATTCTTTGATTTATTTAATATTGGTCAATAAAGCTCCAAAAATTTTTTATTCTGCCACATATGAGTATAACTTGATTGATTTTGATCACTGAAAAGACTGTACAAACATATGCACCAACCAGTTTGGACTTTTTATGAACTTAAATTCTTTACATTTTTTTCACTTCACTTGCCATTTTTCAAATGACAATATCTCAGCAACCAGTTGACCGATTTCTAAAATCTTTTCAGTTCTGTACTCAGTTTCAATAAGCAAAAAATATAGAATAACAAGTTTGGAATTTTAATGAACTTTAATTTTTCACTATTTTATCACTTTTCCAGCCATTTTTTTTTGAAACAGCCTATATGTGTAAAAATGTGTATATAAGGAGGAAAGAGTAAAATAAAGTAATCTTCTCGCCATTCTTAAGCTGATCCCTGTATTTCCTGATACTAGTCCGTTAGCTTCAGGTGTTCTCAAACCCTTAAGTTTGTTTTCCTGACTGAATTCAATATCATAATGCATAAAAGTTGTATACAACACTTAAGTCTTGATCTAAGACCCAGCAAAGGATCTGTTCAATAAGTAAGCCAAAACAAACAATGAAAAGTAATCTAAAAGAGACTATTTTCTTGCAGTCAATACATGTATTGACCAGGCAGTTAATTACCTAGGCCCAAGATCATAAAACTAAAACTGGAGACCAGTCTCAAATCTCAAGCATATGGTAGCTGTTTCAGCAATTCATCAGATGCTTGAGATTTGAGACTGGTCGCCAATGGTTTATGATCTTGGGCCCTGATGTTTCTTTTCTCCATTTTTTATTCACTGAATTTCATTTGATGAAATTGAGAGGTCTGTTGACTAGCCACATGCTAAACCCTTTCCTCCATAGACACCTTTATTGAGTGGGCCAACAGTGTAGATCCAGATCAGCTGGCACATCCATGCCATCTGATCAGGATCTTCACTGTTCACTATGATTCGATAGGTTATTTCTGAACAAAATTGGCACAGATGTGCCGGCTGATCTGGATCTACACTGGTCGCACATGCGTAAAAATGCAGATATTATATGGAGGAAAGGGTTAAATCATTGTCTAGTATTTAGGCTGATTATAGACTAGTCTGACACTCTCATTTGTGATTGGTCTGTTTGAAGACTAGACAACCAATCAGCTGCTCAAGATTGGAGACTGGTTTCCAGCCTAAATTCATGGGGCTCAAGTTCATACAATTTTGATTGGAGGCAAGTCTGAACACTCTAAAGTGTGATTGGTCTATTTGTAGACTAGACACAATTTCAACCAATCAACTGGTTTCCAGCCATGATTTATGGGTTCAAGTTTATACAATTTTTATACTAGTGTCCAAAAGAAATGATACCACTTGTTTGCAAGGACATACAATTTATTGTATGCAATAGAACATTTGAATTGGTCTAATTCATTCAAGAGTCCTTTTAACAGCATCATGCAAGTGTACAAAACACAATTTAATCAATTCTTCATAAGCACAAACAGAATTTACTGATGGGTCAGGTCTAAAACAAACATTTCATTGAAAGTTTGGTATCGTTTCTTTTAGACACTAGTATATTTGAGACTCATCTGACTCTAGTGTGATTGGTCTATTTACAGACTCGACACAATTTCAACCAATCAACTTGATTCCAGTCTATATTAATTGGGTTCATTTTCATGCAATTTTGATTGGAGACCAGTCTGAAAACTCTAGTTTGTGATTGGTCCATATGGAGACTGATCATCTGCTGAATTTCAACTGATCATCTGCTGAATTTCAACTGATCATCTGCTGAATTTCAACTGATCATCTGCTGAATTTCAACTGATCATCTGCTGAATTTCAACTGATCATCTGCTGAATTTCAACTGATCATCTGCTGAATTTCAACTGATCATCTGCTAAATTTCAACTGATCAGCTGCTGAAGATTGGGGACAGGTATCTGGCCTAAGTTTACTGGACTTAATTTCATCCAACTTAGCCTAGTCTGAACACTTAATATTGTGATTCGTCCATGTAGAGACTGGGCACAATTTCAACCAATCAGATGCTAAGGATAAGATAGTTATTTTAAGCCCAGATTAATGTAAAGTAGATTCGAAACTTGTCTTATTACTTTTAAGCTACCGTAAAAACCCTATGTTTTCGGTCACCCTATGTTTTCGGCCACGGTCTTTTTAAAAAAATATTAATTTTTTTATTGACCCTAAAAATTTGGCCACTAAAATTCGGCGATTTTTTCGCTAACCCTATGTTTTCGGCCAGCATTTTCAATTCTAAATTCGTCTGTTTTTATTAAATTAGTAATAAAAAATATGTTTGTAAACCTTGGTTTTGATTTTGATATCAAAAAAGAACTTGGAAATAACTGTATACATCATTGTCCGCCGATTGAGTTTGTTTCTGAACAATTATTTGTCATCATCTTATTAATCAATATTGTAACACTAAGCGGTAAGTAATAAAATCGTACCATGGTCAATATAATGTTCTTTTTATTTAAAGCAATTATAATAATGATAATCTTCAGTTTGTAATCTGTCATCTCAAATCTGTAGACGTTGCTATGCAACTAGGCTATAAAGTGCGAAATATTGCGACTTTATGATTGCCGCGGGCAAACATCTATTGACTATTGTACTTTTTACTTGATCATATGATCGGCACTTAATAATATCCAAACTGTTTTCAGTCAAATGATTTTTCGATAACTCAAATGTTTTTCCAAAGATAATATCATAACTCGTTTCTAGCCAATAATTTGTTATGAACAGAACTGATGTTTTTAAAACCGTTATTCAAAAGCGAGTTTAATTTTATTACGAGTAAGAAATAAAATGAACGATGTGTGTTTTTAATTAAAGGAATACGTTTGGCTGGATTTCACCAATACTATGTTATAAAGCGTTACTTATGCATCATTTTGACGTATAGAACTTTATTTTATGTTAAATATTGACAAAGTTATCTCCTGTCAAAGATCCGTTATTTGCAAAATCGGCGGGCATCTATGGCCGTCGCCATGTTTGTTTCCTTTTCGATGCGTGCACCTGCTGATGACGTCATTTACACACTTCCGGTTCGTATCGTTTCCATTTAATGTCCAATTCTTATCATTCTCAACCATGGAATATTCATTCATTTAACAAATATATAATAGTGTATGATTTTGAGCCTGAAAATTCTGAAACTGAATTAGCCAAGATAGAAAGAAACTGCTTGTTATGCCACCATTAATTACAAAAGAATGCCGAGAATTGTAGCACATTTTCACCTTTTTTCTTGTTTAAGAGTAGTGAGGCCATTATATAGGTGTAAAATATTTTTCCTGATCGACTTGGCAGATTTTTCGGCCAAAATGCGTTTACTTCCTATATACACGATGTCCTTAAATTGGAGGTAAACGTTTGAATTCAGCGATCTAGAGTCATTGCTGTATGCGGCATCTGAAGCGATCACAATAACCACTTTTTCATTTTGTATTAACAAGTACCATTGACTTTTTTTAAAAAATGTAATACATAGATCCCTGAAAATACATCTTTCTTGAATTTATTATTCAACAGTCGAATAATTCTTGTTTTCACTAAATTCACATAGTTATGTTTTTCTCCTGGTGCAAAAAGAATAATTATACGATAATTATACTCGTATCGTTTGCGTAATAGTTACCCGACTTCAGGTGGTCCGCGCAATCAAAAGACACCAACATGCATACTAATCGGGAGGCGGAGTTTTCCCAGAAAAAAGTAGAGAAATTGATCGTCATTGGCTAATTTGCTTTACCGTAACGTTTTTGATCTGTAAATTCATTTGCGACCTGAAGACACAATAACTTTATGACACGACGAATTTGAATAAACGGATGTCGGCGAATTTAGAGCTTGTCAGATATTTGTCTGTAGTTGTAAACGGTTGGTGTTTCCCACAACAGTGCACATGGCTCGGGGGACATTGAGCTGTTTATTGAGTATGAAGCCATCCCGACAAAGATTAAAGGCATACCGGCAGATCAATCGCCCCATATAAGTTTGTCAAGAAATTAAGGCATACCGGTGTCATAATGTCTTGGGGAAGGCCCTGAATTGAATTAATGTATTTTTGAAAATTTAAGGGAACTTTGAAAGTCACCGAACCCTGACAAATATGAAAATGTTTCAGGCCCGGTTTGATTAAGCTTGTTAATGGTTATTAATTGAAATTCATATTAATCTACACGCCGCTAAGCCTGGGGTTGAGTGCAACTAACATTTACTGTAAAATTGTATATTTCTTTCTTAAATCTCATTATAAAATTTAATGTTGCACACTGAGTGGTACAAGTTTGAACACGCCCGTGTTATTGTTAATTGCCTCTAACTGATACGTTAATCTCACTAGCCAGCTTGCTCCGAAGAAGATCGGGTGACATATTAAAATGGTGTGAAAAAATTAATTGACATATTTAATTTGAGGAGACGTGAGGGGACAATAGTAAACTCAATGTTAATTTATACTAAAAGGAAAATTTCAAAGCGATCGTAGCGTATCACATTCTCATTTAACATATTGTCTTTTGAATCCTAGTGAGCGATGCAATTACTTGAGCAAAATGTAAGATAAGAAGGTAAAAACACTCAATACACTAAAACTGTAATGTGATTTTTTCCTATTTGTGCTCCTTTCGCAATATTTTCACGCATATAGCAATGTTTTCATATAAATAAATTTGCCTGCATTCATTTCTGCGTATATTCTTTATGAAACGGAAGTGTGTAAATGACGTCACACCTCGTTGTTTTATCTCTCGCGAGACAACGAGATGTCAATAATGGCCGCTCTCATGCTACGCTCGAAAAAACGATTATCAGTGTAATTAAAAGAAAGTTTTACAATTATCGTATTCGTCGTCATCAATTGATTACGAAAATTGTATTATTCAAAATACATTTTATCATTTAAACAAAGGTTATAATCAGCCGAACGTATTCCTTTAAGCGAATATACATGCCCCTAAAATATCCGAGAATTGTTACATGTACATTGACTAAAATCATCAAATTTACAATTGCTATGAACACCTGTTCATTGCCCTTTTTGATCTAAAATGTCAGCGATGCTTGTGTATTTAACATCAAAGACGCCAACGTCAACTTGAAACGTTGCGCACCGCTCAAACATCTATCGACGGTGTATTACAAAAAATTGCAACCCGTCAACAAACTAGGTTCATTTCATTTCTAAATCAGTCGATTGTTTGATTGATAGTATTTGGTATAATTAATGCTAATTTCTGAATAGGTTGTGTTTGTATCTGCTGTACCGGCACTTTGCCGAATTAGCAGTTTGCAACTTATCTATTGCACTCCTATCTGCGACAGCCATCACAATTCTTTTGACAATGTTGATTATACAACAATAGGATGTTTATTTAGCAACTATGGACTTAATTACTTGACAATGGTAAGCAGAATTTTTCAAGGTAGAAACGTCTGGAATGTGTTGGCCACAATTTCAACAAATCAGCTGCATATATACATAATGTACACCTTTATGACGTAGGGGAACAGTGTAAATCTAGATAACACAGCATATCTGTGCCATCTGATCAGGATCTGCACTGTTCTCTATGTTTTATTAGGACTTTTTGACAAAGAAAAAAGTGTAAATCCTTTTATAAGGTTATTTCTGACCAAAAAGTGACCAGTGAAGATCTTCATTAGTAGCATGGATGTGCCAGCTGATCTGGATCTACATTGGTCACACACACGTAAAAATGCGAATATATGGAGGAAATTTAATCACTGACAATATGTTGTTAACATGGTTAATGAACGGTTACTTTTTCTTATGTATAACTTAACAAGAAAACATATACAGCAGAGATTTTAATAGATACAGATTCCTGCATTTTGATGCAAGCAGATTTAATTTTTGCCCCTTTTGACCTCACCTAATATTGAGCTTGGGGTCATTATGATGCAGGAGAAATTGGGAAAAGTGCTCAATTTTTTAAATAAAAATCATCAAATTTTGTATCTATTACATTGTAAATACAAAGTAAATAACTGTTTTACCCTTAAAGGTAAATGTAAATGAAGTTAACGCAATTTCGACAAGTAAAACAGATCACTGAATACAGCATATGAATTGTGACTACCTTATTATGACCCTTTGAAAATTCTCAGCAGGGGTCAAAGTTTTCAAAAGCTACTGAAATCCCTGCTTACATTGTATTTTATTCTAGTATTTCTAGAATATAAACATCTATCCCTTACCTCCATAGTTAAACCTTTATTGCAAGAGCTAACAGTTTAGATCCAGAACAGCCAGCATGTCTGTGCCATCTGATCAGGATCTAAACTGTTCGCTTTTTGATTTGTTAGGTTATTTCTGACCAAAATGCTACCAGTGCAGATCCTGATCAGAAGGCACAGATGTGCCAGCTGATGTGGATAAACACTGGATGCACATGCGTAAAAATGCGTCTATATGGAGGAAAGGGTTAACATCTACATCAGCTGAAGAGAAACAGCTGCTGTAATATCAATACTGTGCTAATTACATAGCATCTTGTATCTTGTATCTATTGTATGGATTTGTACTTTACCAGGTTTTTCAATTTATATAAATCAATATTGCTATCAGTATCTTGTAATTTGCCACATTAGTGCTAAAATGGTGTAACTCCTTCATATTTTAATTTAAGTTACATGATTTTGTAATAAGGTGACGATATACTTGTGGATCAGTTATAATAGCAATATAAAGAGCTACTGGCAATCTGATTTCTTAGAGAACAAAAATTTCAAGTGGTCAGAAATGTTAAATTGTTTTGGTGAACTGTGTTGATACAAATCAGCTGGAACTTCTGTGTCATCAAATTAGGATCTACACTGTGCGAATTTTTTTTGAGATTCATTAGGTTATTTATTTATAAGATGCGAACAGTGCAGATCATTTTAGATTCATCAGGTTATTTCTGTTCAAGATGCAACCAGTGCAGATCCAGATCAGACGGCATGGATGCGCTGGCTAATCTTGATCTACACTGTTTGCACACGGATAAAAACTTGTAATTTTAAGATTGCAAGAATTACAATTTCTGCAAGCTGAGAAAATCCATTTTCAACACTCATGTAGTGAAAAATCAATGATTCATTCTTAAATCTACAATATGAAACATTAACTTGCCATTTTCATTTTTCATAGAAAGTAAAACACTTTTTAATGGAAATTATTTAGCTCAAGCTGTTGGCGACATTAATACTAGAGACAATAATTCACCTAGCATCATTTTTTGCAGGTGACTGCAGGTACCGGTATATTCTTAACCGACTCTGTTCAACCTTCTTATAAAATATGGCCAGGGCAAATTGCTTAGCCCTTTTCTCCATAGATAGGCTTTCATTATGTTTGCCAACAGTACAGTAGGAATCCAGATCAGATGGCACATCCATGCTGTATAATCAGGTTCTGTACTGTTCACTTTTAAATTTATTAGGTTATTTCTGACAAGAAAGCAAACAGTGCAGATCCTGATCAGACAGCAAGGGTCTTCCAGCTGATCTGGATCTACACTGGTTGTACAGACAAGAAAAGGTGTATAAATGGAGAAGGGTTAATACTAGAGTCAATAATTCACTGAAATGGCCACTGGATTTCCATGCTCAGTTTTATAACCTTGGGCACTGGTCCTGTTGGGGTGATAGTGGTGTAGTCATTTAATTGTGTTGTCTGCTGTCAACATGTGTAGTCATTTAATTGTGTTGTCTGCTGTCAACATGTGTAGTCATTTAATTGTGTCGTCTGCTTTCAACATGTGTAGTCATTTAATTGTGTCGTCTGCTTTCAACATGTGTAGTCATTTAATTGTGTCGTCTGCTGTCAACATGTGTAGTCATTTAATTGTGTCGTCTGCTGTCAACATGTGTAGTCATTTAATTGTGTCGTCTGCTGTCAACATGTGTAGTCATTTAATTGTGTCATCTGCTGTCAACATGTGTAGTCATTTAATTGTGTCGTCTGCTGTCAACATGTGTAGTCATTTAATTGTGTCGTCTGCTGTCAACATGTGTAGTGATTCAATTGTGTTGTCTGCTGTCAACATGTGTAGTCATTTAATTGTGTCGTCTGCTGTCAACATGTACATCACAAATAATAACAAGGAGTTTGGAATATCTTGAGGTTTCACTTACCGTCATTTTCTGAATATAAGCCGCACTTTTTTCCCTGAATTCGTCGGTAAAAAGTTGGGGGTGCGGCTAATACACAGAGGTTTGGCTGCTTATAAATTTTGTTTAGTCATTTTTATCTGTTTCATCAGGTTTGGGGATGGTCCGGCTTATACATAAGTGCGGCTTATATTCGAACAATGACGGTACTTTAACTCTTTCTTCCATAGTTATAAAGGCCTGTACGGCTTGGGCAAACATTGTAGATCCAGATCAGCTAGCACATAGATATGATGGCTGATCTTGATCTACATTGTATGATTTTTTTATTTATAAGGTTATATCTGACCAAAAAGAGAACAGACCAGAGAGCAAGATCAGGGCTGAAGGTTATAAAACTGAGATTAGAAACCAGTCTCAAATCTCAAGCATCTGATTGGCTGAAATGGCGACCAGTCGCCATTTCAGCCAATCAGATGCTTGAGATTTGAGACTGGTTTTCCATGCTCAGTTTTATAACCTTGGGCACTGGATTTACACTGGTTGCACATGGGATAAAACCTGAAAGGTTTATATGGAGAAAAGGGTTAAATAACCCATGTATTTTTCATGCCATCTATAAATAAAATACTGATTCGTATTCTTTAACCCTTTCCTACAATCATACACAATTTTAGGCATGTGGGCTACCAGTGTAGATCCAGATCAGCTGGCACATTTGTGCCATCTGATCAGAATCTGCACTGGTTGCATTTTTGTCAGATATAACCAAAGGAATATAAAAGCCAACAGTGCAGATCCTGATCAGATGGCACAGATGTGGCAGCTGATCTGGATCCACACTGGTAGCCCACACAATGAAGGTATGTCTATGGAGGAAAGGATTAAAAACTTTTGATGAAACCAAAGATGACAGAAGACAGTGACTAGGTTCTTATGTAATAAAACTCAGTATTGAAACCAGTCTAACATCTCAAGCTTCTCATTGGTCACTTCTGAGACTGTTCTCAATTTCAGCCAATCAGATTGCTGAGATCTAAGACTGGTCTCCTATCCCAGTATTATGACATTGAGACCAGACTGCATAACAGCAGCTCAGCATCATTTATACATGGTATTACAGTCAAACCTTTATTAAGCAGCCACCCAAAGGACTGACAAAAAGTGGCTGCTTTACACAGGACCTGGTGCCTGTTTAGGGCAGGTAAATCATTAGAACAAAATGTCAGTTTAGGACATAATACAATCTGGCAGTATTAGTCAGAGGTTGCTGAATGCAGGTGGCTGGTAAGGAGGTTCAACAGAATCCCCTTAGTAAAAAACAATATAAGTACCATTGAAATAAGAGGGAGTTAACGCTCTCGGATGATGATCAGGGTTTTTTCTACAATTTATCGAATCTTCAGAAACACCTGTGCACAATATTCTGTTAACATGACTGTATTTACACTCATTTTGCATTTAGTTTCAATCAATATCTTGCTTTAGGTGGTTTTTAGTTTTTGATGGAAAACATTTTCTTGAAGTTGTAACTACATTTAAAGCCAAAGTTTACTCATATGAAAATATTTCCAATGTTCACTCAGAAAACAATTTATATACGTGTCCTTGGACACTGATGCCCCCACTGCTGCAACAAAATTTGTAATTACAAAGGGCCATAACTCTGGTAAAAATGGTCGCAGGAAAGAATCCTTTTTTTACGATCATCTACACATCCTGCTTGATTATCTGTGCAAGTTTAAAAGAAATCCGCCTTATAGTTTAGGAGGAGTTGATGCCACAAGATTTGGGGACTTACGGACGGACGTACGTACATACAGACGGACGAGTGCAACTCTATATGACTCCCACATTGTGGGGGCATAAAAATGAAAGTAAAAAAGGGCCTTAACTCTGTCAAACGTGACCTTGACCTTAAGATTTAAGCATCATCATAACCCTGTTGTAATATTAAGAAACACAATTGAAAGTTTGATGAAGAAATAATATGAACTAAGGCACTGCCTCTTATCGAGCTCTAGCTTTATTAATCTCAGATAATGATTTATATTAAAAATAATTTGTTTCTAACATTTGTTAGCCTACTCATGCACGATAAAATTATGTGATTTTTGGAAAGAATTTAGGTCTACATCAACTTAATTCAGCTGGACAACTGGCAATCTGACTTTTACTAAACATTAGGGTTTTTAATGTGTAAACACAAAGGCTACTTGCTTAAATTTACAACCCAAATGTGTTCCATTACCTCACTTAATGCAATATTGAATATTGATAAATTCTTCATTGCTACATGAAAATATTACATTGTCACATGTGCATGAAAATTAATATATTATTGTCTGAAAAATAAATTTTATTTTTTAAAATGTTACCTTGATTACACTTGCATTTGTAACTTGCAATTGCACAAAATTGTTCCATGCTATTCAAAAAATATATATGCATGTAAATGAATAAAGTTATAATATAGACCTAAAAAGTACTGTTTTAATATACATGTACATCACATTAACACCACATTGAGACTTCAATATGTAGTGTGATACATCACCTAGATTTTGGGGCATATTTGTGCAAAGTCATTTGAAAATATCTCCAGGAATGACAATGCCATAGGAATTTTCAGTTATTAACAACAGTAATTTGAAGCTATAGATGCTGTGTGAAAAATATTGTGACAATATGGTACATATTTGGTGACAATAAGGTACATATTTGAGCCAAGTTACTTAAATGTGCATGATAGAATTACTTATTTAAGTTGAAAAATAGTTCAGCTATTGGGCCAAAATAGATGAAATAATCTCAATCAATTAAACATAAACATGTACAATATCATGTAGTCTGATTATCCATATGTAACACTCCTTTACAGGTCTTAGTAACTGATTTGAAACAAAATGCTTCTTTATATCTATTTTCATTACATAAATGAATTGCGCTTGCCAATCAAATCATGCATTAAAAATGTTGTTGGTCCATTTTTTAAATGTATAATAACAATTTTAAGAGATTGTTTGCAAAAAAATGTAAACCCATAAACACATCAACATGCCATTATTCATAACCACTTTTGGATCTCTGTCTGGTAAGTATTTTATAAATGTAATATATATACTGGAAAATGTGAATTTCAAAATTCTGAAGCTCATTTCAGTTGGTATTTTCTTGATTTTGTATTTTTCATTGCAGAAATTTAGGCACAACTACTTTAAAATACGGTAGGTAAATTTCACTTTAAAAAGTACCATATATTAAAAAATGTAAACTTCTCTACTGTTACATTGCTAAAACATAAACATACAAAAGAAAAAATCATTGTTTTTATTATGAGTGCAATTTCCAGTTTTTTGTGTTAAAGTCCAGCTTAAGCAGATCCAAATACTGGTATATTCAGATTTTTTCATGTATTTAAAGAGGCCAAAAACCCACTGACATGGCAAGAAATGTTTCTCTTCCTCTTCACAGCAATCTACTTTTTTTCAACAATTTAAATGATTATGAAAGCTCTGATTTTTTTATTTTCTAAAACACAACTTTTTGATGCTGAGCAAATTTAGTGACACCATGAATATTTAACAAAATTTGCAAAAATAAAACAGACACCTTGTAAATAGTGTATTTGATTACACATGTACCTCACATACATATTTTGATTATGAAATCATGTTGAAATGTGCACATGACAGAAAATATGGTAATAATAGAACACTTTTAATTCCCAAAATGAGCATTAACTTGATATTTGATGCTATTCTTGGTACACATGTATTCTGCTTTCTGGTCAAACTTTTTGGTCCCAACTGATGATAATATATTGGAGATTAACCCTTTCCTCCATGTAAACCCCTTTATGACATGGAAAAACTGTGTAGATTCAGATCAGCCAGCACATCCATGATGTCTGATCAGGATCTGCAATGTTCACTTGTTTAAATCATTAGGTTATTTCTGACCAAAAAGTGAACAGTGCAGATCCTGATTAGATGTGCCAGCTAATCTGGATCTACACCAGTCTCACACTGGTAAAAAGGCATGTCTGTAGAGTAAAAGGGTAAATTTCTCTTTTATTTAAAATCTCATACTACAGTACTGTGTATTAAAATTAAAAAGGTAATACTCAGTAGTTACTTTGAGAAAATTATGTCTATACAATTAATAAAACCTGAAATTTCATACATTTAGGACAATCTGTCATGTATTTGGCCAAAATATAAAAAAAAACATAAATTGTTTCTGGAGGTACCATGTCAAATAGGCCACAAGTCAATTCAGGCAGTACTTGTAAGTCTATTGTATATGGCAATCACTGTAAAGAGTTAGTTTTGTTTTTATATTTACACAAGCTTTTAAAAAATAGTATCATTGCTTAATTGATATCTAAAATTGTGCTTGTCATCATGAAACCCAAGAACAAATTAAAACATCATCTGATTGTCATTTTTCCTTAAAAAATTGGACTGTCATCATAAATTAAAGTAATTTATGTTACAGTCATAATCTCTTCTCTACACCTACCCAAGGTGTTGATTCAATCAGTTTTGTCTGGGTGTCACACTGTTATATAAGATCACAATTTACAACACTTGCAGTAAAAGTCAGAGGTGCTAATGCAATCAAAGGTGTCATATTTAATAAATAAATAAATTTATTTCTAAACCAATTTCCATGTTGGACAATGCAAAATACACAGCTTATGTTGCAACCATCAATATTTGATTCTGTGCTAGTGTAGACAGAGTGACTTTTGTAGACTAAGGTCATTGATCAAAAGAGCATATTGACATATAAATGATGTCTTTTCTTTTGTTGCAACATTTTGTTAATTGTTTTCCCACCTTTTTAGTCATGATAGTCTTGGACAAAAATCCGGAAAAAGTACATGTTGCTTTGTACAAAATGTCCAATCTATGAAGCAACTTGTTCATGAAAAATATTTTATAAAACATCATAATATGACATAGAACATATTAACACAATGATACTAAAAACTTTATTAATAAAATAAAAATGTGGCCTATTTTTGAGGCCTATTTGAGCATTTTCAAAATAAAGTGTGGCTCGATTGACTTGTTTGTGGCCTATTGACTGTAATCCATATACCAATTCCATGGTATTTGATCATAAATTTGGTGTGAATAGACTGATAACGATCCCAATCTATCAACCAAAACAATAAACATTATGTTTATGCAGTGTAGACCCAGTGTAGACCCTCATTTTTTAGGGGGGAGGGGCGGCGGCCAGTTTCTTTTTTTTTTTTAGAAAACAGAGTCAGTCTTCAACGCCCCTGTGGTGTAGATTTGCTCTTGTGCCATGTGTTTTATAAGAATAAATAAAAGAAATCTCATACCTCGTGTTCAGTACTCTCACAAACAATATCTTCGACTGCCATGAGCTTACATGTCTGAATGACGAACATGACCAGTGACAAAAAACTCTTATACAAAACTGAATTGTGGCGCTGGTCTACGCTAAGCTCAGTGTGTCTCACAATGTGACTGAATATTGCGAGGTCCAGTTCACAATTCAACTTCACATAAAAGTTGGTTCTCACCAGCCTTACATCTTGTTTTCAAGAAAAACTCCATGCATCTGATTGTTCCGTCGATGGGCCTTATGCTCCTTTGAATTTAAAGGCCTAATAATCCACTGACAAGCTAACATTCAGTAGTTTTCAACTTGACTTCTTCAGTCTAATTTCTCAAAATGGCCGATTGCTAGTATTGCTATTGGTTACAACGAACGACAACCTACTCTCTAAACAGACGATTTAGTTTTTTTAGCTTTCCAAAATGCTAGTCCGATAACAATGCTACCGAATAATAAGTTTTAATTTTTAAAGATATTTTGCCAATAGCAATTTATAAAAATAAAGCCAATAACAAAATTTGTAAAAACAATACTTTGCCGTAAGTTTTTACCGGTCAGGTTTTTTCCCGTGTTTACATTGCCTTATGCTGTGCACAACCGGAAACCAGCGCACAACCGGAAACCATCGTTTTTTTCTCCTTAGTGAATGGGCATTCCTGCGACCTTAAGACGAGCTTAACGCTCGGGTCGCTTCGCGACCCGAGCTAGAGCTCGATATTAAGAAATAGTACAGTTATTTCAAACATAAATTTTTCTGATGAATGGACCGACAACTAAGTTGCCTATAGTTTCGCCTTCAAGTGCTAGCAGCTGTGAGTGCTAAATTAGGCAATAGAAAATTAATTCCTAGATTCTCATCCAAATTTTGGAAAAAAAGGGGCGGGTGGGTGGGTTTTATATTTTATTTATCATTCTTAAAGTTTCTAACGACGCTTGTGTAGTGCAAAGATAAATAAGCTTCTAGCCGACTATGAATTGCCAACTAGCACTTAAATGATTCATACTGCATTTTCGTACTCTACCAATTTTTACTTGCAATGTAAATTTTGATGTACGCATTTTTTCAAAGTAAAAAGCATTCGGGCGGATTGATTTTTGAGGGGACAGGCGGGGATGAGAATCTAGGAATTAGTTTTCTATAGCATTATACTTTGTAATAATGACATGTAAAATACATAAGACCAAAGACATTTTGCTCTGTTTTCAAAATGACAACTCTATCCGCTGCAGCATTTTGTGAAGAAAAATGTATTTCAATAGTCAAATGGAATCCCTTAAAAAATGCTGCTTTTTTATTAGGCTCAAGTAAAATTCTTACTATCTGTCAGCAAAGGAGCCAACCACGGTTCCCACAATCATGCTGGATCCAAACCCCGCGACAAACAGAACCTCAATCTGGTGCGTTGTCATGCCATAGCTATCATACAGGGCATACACATGCGGTCCTTGTAGCCAGTCACCCGCTGAAACATTTACAAAACACATTGTTAGAGCAAAAAACAACAAGCTAAATCTGTGAGCTAATGCTCACTAGTCAGCGATACCCTCGCACAAAACATTTAATTTATTTACTAAAATGGTGGAAAATGCAATCCAGAGTAAATGGATTCTCAATCAGAGTCTTTCAGGGGAAAAGGTATCTTCGAGAAATTGACGTATAATTCCTTGTATTTAAATTATGTTGCTCTCTTTTTCCTATGGAGGGAAATTACATTGGACTAGAATATTTATAAATCAAATACAAATTCTGAACTGTATTCAGTTTCTACATAAGATATCTGAACTAAACTGATTTTGGAGGGATTTCAGTTGCTTTAGAAAACATTTGTTGAGAATTTTCAACAAAAAATGACAACTTAAAAAATTGCTTTTAACTTCATTTAAATTTATTTACATGGGTCAGATATTTAATGCATATTAACCCTTTCCTCGATATAAGGCATTTTTACGAATGTGCGACCAGTGCAGATCCAGATCAGCTGGCACATCCATGCCATCTCATCAGGATCTGCACTTGTCGCATTTTGGTCAGAAATAACCTAATGAATCAAAAAGCGAACAGTTTAGATCCTGATCAGACGGCACGGATGTGCCGGCTGATCTGGATCTAAACTGTTCGCCCTAGCAATAAAGGTTTATCTATGGGGAAAAGGGTCAAAATTTAGTAGACACAAAATTTGTCCTTTGCTTGCAAAATTTGACCACTTATCCCAGATTCCCCTGCATCAAGATGGGCACAGAATAAACACAGTTATACTGACTATCTTTTTCATGATAGATGAAGAATTTAAGTGTGACCTTATTTTACAGACCACTGATTTCACAAATGTAATACCCAAATCAAAGAATTCAAGGTTTTTTATGATAATTGAAAATGTATGTGGTCTTTTGAAATACTTTAATGAGACTTGCAAAAATGAAAGGTATTAATTTGATCCTTTTAAGAACAAGATGACAATTTTAAGATGTTAATCATTTATAAAATTGGTTTTGCTCAAATTCTTTAACCCTTTCCTGGATATATACGCATTTTTACGCATGTGCGACCAAGCCATCTGATCAGGATCTGCACTGGTCGCATTTTGGTCAGAAATAACCTAATGAATCAAAAAGCGAACAGTTTAGATCCTGATCAGGATCTAAACTGTTCGCCCTAGCAATAAAGGTGTTTCTGTACAGGAAAGGGTTAACCAGATGGTAACGTGTTCAGTTGAACACTTGTGTCGCCCTCGGGTACTGTGTCAGAATAAAAAATCTAAGTAAAAAAGGGGCATAACTCCATTAAATGTGACCTTGACCTAAAGAATTTGACATCATTATCACTGTTTTGTCAGAGGCAACAAAATTTAAATGTATGATGAAGTCATTCTATGTATTGTTTCCTTTGGGTGATTCCATGACAGATTAATTTTAGACTTGGGGAGTTGTGGGAGGAGTCAAAACTATATGGATATGGAATTAGCACAAACAATTAGAAGCAAACCAACATTATATGTTGCTAGAATCAGTTAAATTTATTGTTAATTAAGGGGGTACAAACATTGCAACAGGCAAAAACTGGGTAAGATTTTAAAAATGAATTTTGGGGACAATACTCATTGCCACCTTGATTTTAGTGATTTGTTGTTGAACTTTTAATTACCAAGCACATACTAAAACAAAAGAAATAACGTTTGCATGAGAACTCTGAAATTCATGGATGATGGACCATGTACCAAAACAACTCATACCTGAAATAAGTATATGCTGGTTTACAATCTTTAGTGCCAATTCGTCAAAATAATATTGGGGTTTTCAAGAAATTCAAGAAAAACTTACTTACAGGTTTTACATAAATCACATCATAATTTATCTCAAGACATGGTTTCATTAGAAAAAGTTATCCACATCAATTAAAGATTATTTAACTATTTTCTCCGTATATAAACATTCAGCAGTCTTCGCGAAAGGCACCGGACCGCCGGTCATGTCCGACGAAATTTGCTACGGTCCGCCAGTTTTGTGAAGTCGTCAGTCCAGCCGGCATTTTGGGTACGAAAAAATCTCGGTGCAAACATTATTTCTGTTATAATTACCAAGGTTCCCGCTGTCGATCGCAAATGTTAGCAAATGCAACAAAAGAAAGATAATTTGGCGACAATTTTTTGCAATTGGTGAATTTAAATATATGCATCGCAATAATTTAATTCCATTTTCTTTTTGCAAATGATATATGCGTGATAATGATGTAAGTGACCCGTTAAAATAACAGCTTGTTAATTTGGCAGATTATTACGAGTTTTGTAACACTTTGATAACTTATAAGAGGTGATAATTGGATTAAGATGATCATCTTTGATCAGGACCGACTGTCAGTAATTAATAATGCGATGCACGTGAGGTGTTTGCTCACTCGATTAACGGAAGATACCCCCAGATAATGCTGGATAGTAAAATAATTACAGAAAGGTGAGAATTGATTTTTTCAAGAAATTATGACGAAATAATCACACAAAAGTTGTTTTTATAACACTGTCTGAATATCCATTTGTGTATTATAGTAACAGAATCAATGTAGTATACTGTAATTTGTGTCTGAAAAGTAAGGCCTCCAATATATTTAGAACTGATTTTTTTATTTTTTAGACCACAAGAAGGATGTTGGAGATGCCAAGTTCCAGCAACAGATGCAGACTGCTAGACAAGTTTCAGTGGACATTAGTGGGAGTGCCAAGGCAAATTTATATCATCTGGCACAGAAAGACCTTGCCATATTTATTTTTGTCATTTTTTCAAGAATAAAATAGATTTAAAAATCTGTATTGCTGTTTCGTAACATGTGTGGGGGTTAAGTAAAAATAGAGCTATTTGATTGGCCCCAATGTATTAAAAATATAATGAAATAAGATAGTTTTACGAAGAATACAATTGCTTTTGTTTCGGTCTAGCAAATTCTTTTCGGTCGATCAGATGGAACGAAAGTGCCAGCTGATCTGGGTCTACACTGTTCGCCCATGCCCACGCCAATGCCATTAAGGTGTATCTATGGAGTAAAGGGTTAATCGCGACTCAATGCGAAAAAGCAAATCAGTTACCCATAGCCAGGAGATACACGACCAGGTAAGTCTTCTGAAACTGCTGGAACCCCGCATCATTCACTGCTTGCACTTTCGACCGCGTGTAGAAAAACAGCAGAGCGCATATCACGCACAGTACATAGAAACCACCAAGAAATATATTCATTTTGAAAATCAACGACTGTTACACGAGGAAAACGTCTTATCTTGCCCGTGACATGTCGAGCGATGTTGACAGTTTTCGTTCGCTTCCGTGAGAAACGGTGCACTGTCACGATCTATTGATCGTGAAATGTGAAATTCGCAAAACCAGTCTATACCGAACCCAATCGGAAAATGCGAAGGTAGACAAACACTCCTAATGCTCGCATAATCTTACCCGTGAGTTATTTGCTGTTGTCTGTTGAAATTCCTTATGTCAAAAGCATTTACTTTGGTTAAATAATAATTAATAATGATAATAATAATAATAATCATCATCATTATCATCATCAGCAGCATCATCATCATCATCATCATCATCATCATCATCATCATCATCGTCGTCGTCGTCGTCGTCAACCTCGTCGTCGTCATCATCATCATCACTGGGTTCGAAATTATACCAAGGCGTTTACATTTTAAATACTATTTATGAATTGTCGTGTAAGCCCGTACATTATAATCCATTTTAATCGAGGTCTATAATTTTAATCCGAGGCTCGAATCCTTGTCGAGGACAACACCTTAATTATTCTAGATTTAAGTTTTACCAACTGCGAGACTTAAACATGTATTTCCTATAGTTGAATTTTTGTCATGACTTACACAATGTCTCATAGATACAAAATATAGAAGCTTAAAAGAAGTAAAATATGCATATGACTGTCCGCCACACCCAGAAAACACAGCCTCCCTATGTAGCCAAAATGTAAAGAGGAAAAGAAAGCATGGGTTTATAAGAAGATCAATTTCAAATAAGAAACCAAAAAGAATTAATGAAAACTAGAATTTGGAACGGTCAATGTCAAACTTTTAAAAGATTTATCTCATAAAATACCATTCGGTGCCGACACATTTTTCCTACCGGGTTCGAATCTTTGTAGAGGCTTTAATTTAATGTTTTTTAACTATTTTCAAATCATTGTCGAGTCCAACACATTTTTCTCATAGATTCACTAGGTGAAACTCCTTGCCGAGCCTTTACAGTTTATGAAAACAATATAGATCTAAAGCATCATGTTTTGGTTGCCTAAAATGCACAAAAACACCATATAACGAAAGATTAATCGCCAATTTAACCATTTCGTGCAAAACAACTAAATTATCGCTTTTCTTAATATCTTGTCATGCAGCCATACAAGAACATATAATTAGGTAACCTTGTACGCCAGTGTGGCCATAACACTTGGATAAAAAATTATAAGTTATTCAATTTCCATATTTGCCCCTAATCACAGACAAAAACAGAAACAAGGCGACAAATGTATTGACAATCATGGGTTGTGTTCAACTATCCCCTTTGAATGCGCTAAATTTATTCGAAAATGGTGAACAAATAAAATGCTAATGGCATTGGCTCTACTGGGATCCGAACCGGATAACCCTGATAAACGTACATCGGTAACGGACTATTATATACTGATAACAGTACTGACTATATGTACGGGGAGACAAGGCTTCGAAGATTTGAATCGTTGTTTTTCTTGCTGTATTACCGGTAAATGACGTAACAAACCATGTGGTATGGCCACACTGTAGCACAACTATTTGTGCGCGACAAGGACTTTTCTATATATGCGATGTTCGTCCTTCGCGCACAACCCAGTTACTATTCAAATCAATGCGGAACATTTTTCTTCTATGTCTATATGCCAGCGATCGAAATTTGAGTCGCAACTTTTGGCGGCTCCATAAAGCATCTTAAACCATATGTATCTTTAAAAAAAAATTACATACCTGAAAAGCCACATTCAAGAAGAATCAATATATGTAATCCTTTATAAATAACGGTTTCGTTTTTATGCAAAACTCTTTTAAACCTCCACCCATGTCAGCAGATTTTATGTTATTCCGCTATAAGTTTATCTAACTGTGTAGTGTATCGATTTATAAAAGGGACGTTTTCATTGGTTAGCACATTAAAATCTATATGTAAATGGCATAAACAATAGTAAGTTTAAAAGTGTTATTTGTGGAACATTTTTTATTTGATTGATACTTTAGCGAATATTTATGTTTTTATAACAAAAAATGAACTAAGCAGTGCTGAAATTTTCAAGTTGCAGTGAAAAAATGGGAATTTTAAAGCAGTGCGATTTCCACCACAGTTTTGATCGTAACTGCTTGAGAAGTAAAGGACAGACAACTGTAAAATGTCAGTATGATAATGGGTCTGTGCTTGCAGTCGAATTATTGAGAATAGGCCACACTGTACATCTTGTGTAGCGAAACAAAGCAAATCACTGCGCGGAGGTTGCCTCTCCGTGCTAGTCTGGTTCCCGACTGCCTATAATAGTTTGCGTAGCTATAAAGGGGCAGGTAATCCAGACTACTCTCCATGCATTCGTCGTATAGCCAACCATGGGAGGACTAAGGATCCCGTCACACCCATTTGCACATCATTGGTAGACAATGTCTCCGTTCGTCGGAATATTAATATGGCTCAGTTACAATTTGTCTCTATTGTCCAACAATATTGACCTGGCACTCTTGCATTTGACTCTGAAGTCGGTAAATTTCGTAAACTTTACGATCTTCTTGTAAATCGATATGAATGTATATAACCAGTTTGAAATGTCTAAGTTAAAAAACCCGCTCAGCGCAGTCGGTAAAGGTGTTTCAATTCAAGAAAATAGTCGTAAACTTGTGGGTTCAAATTCATGTTTCTGCCACTTGTATTTTTTTAATTTTAATTTTAAAATTGTCATTCTCTCGAAACTCATGCAGACCTTTTTTTCTGTGCATACTACGTGTGTAGTAATTTAATTTCTGCATATGTATATATATGCGCTAAAGCAAATTGCATTTATAGCCTTTACGGTTGCACAATGTCACAATAAAATTGTAGAAAAATATAATTAAAAGGTATACTAAACTAGATGTATTTATTTTTACAATTAAATTCCAAAAACGTTTATTTTCATAAAGTGATATTTTTTAGGATAACTATCTAGAGACCTTCAAATCAGTAGTCCGGCATGTATACCAATACACTAAAACTCACTCTTGTCCGGAGTAAACAAATATATCTATAAATATTCGCTGGTTATGTACCAGTGTTTTTCCAATGACCTTTACGAAAGTTAATGAGGTGCCAGGTCAATAGTGTTGGACAAATTCCTAGGTAGACTGTGTGGTGGATGTACACGGTTGTGTAAGAAACAAGTATAACAAATAATACATTCTAAAATATTTTTATAAAATTGTGTTTGAACTTGAATTTCCTGGTCGCGTAAATAAATGACAAATCAATAAAATGTTGACTTCTTTCTCATAACTGTGATACAAGTGCATACAAACTTTCATCTTGAGCGACCAACCATTAAACAGAATAAAAACTAAATACATTTCCGCAATCAACCCTGACACTTTAAAGTGCGAGGCCTTAATCTATAAAGTCACAATAACAACCAAATCGAATAACAAATAGGATAAACCGAGTTGATGCGGTATGTAGAAATTAACTTTTTTTTCAAGTCAACTAAATTTTCACAGACGATTGGTACAATTGGAAAAATTGACCTTCTTAGAATGCATGACGTTAGCTACATAACCAATGTATACAAATTTGATACTGAATAGCAATATATGGTGAGTTTTTGTTTTCTTAAGCATTTTTCAATGACGCCTTTTAGCTAAAATAAAAAGCGAAAGTAATAAAAAATCTCATTACTAAAACATCATTGCACATCACAAATAAAGCATATCAACGCACACTTTTAATTTTCAAGTTTTCATTTTCACTTTTTACCGATTGCCTTCAGCAAAAATTACATTACAAAATATTGATCATAGTGAATAATTAAAATCAATCATCGATATTTATTTTCAGTACAGAGGAATTACTGTTGCAGAGCATAAACGATACCTTAAAAGATGTACAGTCAAAACGGTATCGAACAGAGGCCGATCGTCAAAGCTTTCTCCAGAGGAACGATTCCAAATTTGAATAATAATCTTTTGGAAGACGATGTGCTTTCCGAACTTAACATTTTACGAAGGTTGTGCAATTCAAAACGAGTCCTGCTGATTGGAGATATAGTTCTCGACAAATATATTTACGGTAAGTGTTCAAGACTTGCCGGGGATAGCCCCGCCCCTGTTTTTGATGAAACGTCCGTCGTTTACATGCTTGGCGGAGCCGCGAACGTGGCGTGTAACCTTAAAGCCATGGGAATTTCAACTGACTTTCTGGCTGTGGTTGGTGAGAAGGACACAAAAGTGATCCAGCTACTTAAAGAGAAAAATATAAGCATTGATGGACTGGTACACTGCCCCGGTTATCATGTTCGTGTAGCGAAACGGTTCTTCCAGGGGAATCACCAGATGTTTAGGTCGGATAAAAACGCACACCGGCAAGTTCCCGAAGAATTTAAGCAGAAAGTGTTGGAACGTTATAAGAAACTGCTAACATGCAATGTATACAATCTTGTGATTATTTCCGACTATCGAAACGGGTTATTAACGAAAGAAGTTGTGCAGACGATAATCGGGAAAGCAAGGGAGAGTAAGATTGCTACATTAGTCGATCCGAAAATGGGGGAGTATGAAAGATTTGTAGGAGCCACGTACCTCAAACCGAACCTCCAAGATGTCAGGCACTTTATTGGGAGAGACATTCAGACTGATCAAGATGTTCTGAAGGCTTGTCAGACGTTTTGTCAGCGTCTTCAAATTAAAACAACACTATTGACACTTTCAGAGAAAGGGATTGCTTTTTACGAAACGGACCGGTGTGATGCAAATGGTGTCCATGGCGGCGTTCTTTTCGGGATCGTGCCAGCTCGACCAACCGTCAAAGTCATTGATGTTAGCGGTGCCGGAGACACTGTTTTAGCGGCTATAGCATTTTCCATTTGTCACGATTTTGATCTAAAACAAACGTGTCATTTTGCCACGAAATGTGCAGGAAATGTAATCCAGAGGCCGGGCGCCATCTCCGTTAATATGTTAGAAGTGATCCCGCAGAAAGTGATATATACTCAAAAAGAACTTGAAAGTCTGAAATCAATAATTCCCACAGGGACTAGAATTGCTGTGACCACGGGGTGTTTTGATATGCTGCACCTCGGACACATTACAGCTTTGAGTCTGGCCAAGGAGCAGGCAGATATTCTAATTGTGGCCCTCAATTCCGATGTGTCAGTTAAAAAGAATAAAGGGGATTCAAGACCTATTATTCCGTTGAAACAACGTTCCATTACGCTATCGTCACTGGACAGTGTGGATTTTATAGTTGTATTCGACGAAGACGTCCCTCACTGGGTTATGGAAACAATACAACCCGATGTTTTAGTTAAGGGATCAGACTATACCATTGAACAAATGAAAGAAATTTACCCGTATATCAAGACATTCTACTTTACCCCACCCATAAACATCAACAGTACATCAGCCATTATTAAAAAGATAAAAGAACATGGCACGGAAAGATGTGAGAGAAAAAAAGATGATTCAATGGTCGGATGACACACTTTTGCAAAATTGACAATTTTACGCTAAAGTTACGCAACGTGCAAATTTCATTCTTCAGTAACAGAATTATTCATTGTTGGTACAAGAGCAAATAAGAGAAAAAAATGATTCATCAGTCAGATGTCATAGTTTTGCAAAGTTGACATATTACCCTAACATTAAGCATTGTGCAAATTTCATTCTTGTGTAACTGTGGCTAAATTGTGCACGGTTGATAAAGAACAATGGGGGTAGTTTTCGTTTTCACAAGGTTATGAATTTTACGTGTTCACCGGTTGCACGACACATTCGAAATCGGTCTGTTCATTCGTAGTCTGGTACCCGACGTACTATAAAACAGTACATTTGTACGTCTGGCATGTGCTAAAAATGGCGGCGTCCTGTGTAAGAAGTAAATTTATATTTAAATGTTAGATTATCTACCATCTGTATGAAATTACAAAATAATATGTCTCCCACTGTAGATTTACTATAGCACAACATTTTTTCCCAGAAAACCATACAATTTAATAATAACCGATTTTCACTTGACATAGCATGGACCAGCATAACTTAATGGTCAGTATCAATATATGCAAACAAAAGAAAGATACTAACGGAGTTTGTAAAGTTTGGTCCAACAAATAAATTTTTTACTGTAGGATTCTGTTTACACAGGGCGCCGCCATTATTGTATTGGCCTGACTCAATAATGTAATGACAGGGGCAGGTAACATCATTGTGTTAAGTCGTTGAACGGTACTATTTAAGAAAGAAGGTATCTCGTTTACCAATTTATTGGGTAATTTACAATTCTTTGAAACAAAACAACCCTGGAAATGACGTTAAATATGCAAACGGTGCTCATGTACAATTCTTATTGCGTGAAACTGCAACACTCAGATACATCATCTGGAGCATAGTGTTTATTGTTGATCAGTGGTTTTAAAACATGATATTTTTGTCAAATGAGCACATGAGCACCTTTGATTTACAGGTTTACCGATAAATTTATACATGCATGGGTCCACGCATAAATGAATGCGATGGACTCATTATTTTTAGGTGCACTAGTACTTAAATTGTTACCTTTTGAGTCCATTCGTTTGCAATAATTAATAGTTTTCTATCAATCACACTTAACTCATTTGCATAACGAGTCATCTAATAACCTGAAATGAAAAAAGTTATGCAAATAATCTATATTTTGACAATTAACAGACCAGATTTTACAGGTTTTTAATGTGGCTAAACTTCTAGACCAAAACCAAATGTTAACCATGCAGTAACAATTTGTTAAATTCTTAAAATTATTATTATTTATGCCTGTGCTCCAAAATGAAATCTACTAAAATGTGTAGGAAATTAAAACAAATTTATAGTTTCAACAGTTTGAATTCAAAACACGTTGGCCCTTCTAAATTTATTTTTTTGCTTCATCTTTACTTCTAAGCGCTGAAAGAAAACAACAGTGTTAGATTGTAAATCAAAATCACAAACATTTCGCGACCTAAGTGCCATTTGAACATTTGCGATCATAATTGTTGGCCGCTTTGGAGCCTCCTGTTCTGTACACTCTCTTACACTATCGGCTTATTACATTGACATCTGTTATAGGCTGGAACTACTTTCAACTACTTTTACTTTAACTCAAAGAAATAGTTCGCCAATTATATTTACAATAGCTTGTGTTTTTGTGGTTCAATGAAAGATAGTGAAGATTTCTGTCATTTGTTTTACGACAAACTTTAAAATTCATGACTATGACTGTATAAAATAAGGCTGCCGAGTTTCGTAAAAAATCTTGACAGTGTGCCTTTCGCTGAGATGTAAAGGAACGACAACTCTGTGAAGGAGATTGCCACTCGGATCACGCTTCGGTGATTTTACGTGTATATCCGAAGCTTGCCGGAGATCGCCGAGTTGATACGAGTGTGAGATTGCCTCCTGTACCTTAAATACAAATTATATAATCTATAATTTTTTCTACACTTCGCAATGTGTCAGTTAGTTAAGGAACCGCAACCTTCGTGTTTAAGCCCATATGTGCTTTTGAAAAAAAGTGACATAATAATGAAATATGAGAAGTGTTTTTATATCACAAGGAATTTTGTGTATGTGTACGATTAAATATTAAATAGAATATATGTTATGTTTTGTAATGTTCGACATCGACTGTATCCCAGCAAAGATAAAGAAAGAGGCACCGAATACCAGCATAAGTGCATCTAGCAATTGCAGACATGCCGCTTAAAAACAGAAGGTGAAATGGGTTGCATCTGCCGTTGATGCATATCGAAGAAAGAGAATACGACATCCAGACCTTCAACATATCCTCACATACTCAGCCTATTAACCCAAATATATAAATATAGTTATTTAAATCGGACATGAAGTTTAAATGTTTGCAACAGGTTTTTATGTGGATCAATTCAAATTTTATGGAGCAGAGCAGGATTTTACAAAAATTGTGCCATGAACGACTTGTACAGATTTTAATTAAGATATTCACATGAAACTTCAAACCTATGTTCCGATGAAGTGCAGATGTGCGTTAAATACCGGTAGTATTCATGTGGATCAATATACTACAAGATTCGATTTCAATTAGATTTGGCTTGCAACCAAAACATCAAACGCGTTGCGCGGCGACTGATATTTCAACCAGATTAAAAAAATTGACTCAATTTTGAGAAAAACATGTCGCCAGCCTTTGGAAGAGCAAATCTTCAAGGTTAAAACTCTAAAATTAAAGCTTGCTATTTTGGGGAGAGATCTGATGTTTACTTAGAACAAACATACTGAGATACCCATTTATGTTACTTCTCTTAAGTTTATAGCATGCTAAATATAGGCGGATCCAGGGGGGGGGGGGGCGGACCGGCGTACGCCCCCCCCCCCACCCCTATAATTGCAAAGTTTTTTTTCTCTGTAATGAAATATGATATATAGGAAAATATATATAAATGTCAAAAAATTTTCGCAATAAGTTTCGAGACTAGGAGTACACTAATACAATGACATAACGAACAATTCACAAACAATTCCTTCTCATTTTTTGTAAGATTAATTTGTGATACCTAAGTTTACGTGTTTGCTATAATTTTCCTCTCGCTTGAATTCAGTTTACATGTTCATAGTAAAATACGTTTCTGTATTTTAAATATTCCCGCTTTCACTTACTTCCATTTATATTTTTCCTTTGAGTAAAGTGAGTCAACAAACATGGAGGCACCAAGTGGGAATCACGCTAACATTCAAAATATATATTGTGCAAAAGATCTTATTTTTGTCTCCGTTTGATTCATACCTTAAGCACACAGTAGATTAGAGCTCTCGTACATTGTATTGTATACCCTGGGAAAGTATATTTGAGGTTCTGGAAATGTGCATGAATCCCGTAGAAATGACTAAAACACAGGAGCTTCCGGGGGCTATAGTAACATCGCCTTTCAGCATGTCGCCAGGCAAAACCTCAATTTTTACCGTAAAATTGTTAAAATTTGATGATTGGCAATCAAGAATATGCTGTTTTTATGATTAAGGCACTTGAAAATATGATTTTGGATAATTCTGTTGCAATTATATGCTTTTTCAAACAATGACACTGGTTTTAAGGAATGTTGCCAAAAACTACTTTCCTACCGTAACCATTTTTAAACCTCACTGCTGGTGGTATTTAATAAGATAAAAACAGTTATAAAGGCATACATATTTTATAGAATTATCAAATATTATGTATTTAAAAGTAAAACTCCTGCGGCTTTTTTAAATTTGTTGGTCATATCCTTAACACGAAATTCTTAATGTCCAATAATAAAATTTTCCTCCGTAACTGTGTATGTCACCATACCATCACTAAATAAGTAATATTTATTGCAAATATTAGTCATAAAATGTTAAAAATATTCCTCCGTAATTTTTTTCTTTTGTAACGAAAAGTATCATGATTGCTTCAAGTGCTAATTAAATTGTTGTTATCAATTGGCTACCTCACTATTATCACAGAAGCCGTTTAGTAACATGGTCAGAAGTGGTAAGATAATTAAAATTTACCCTTGTAATTTTGGGTGCTAATTGTTTAGTTCGACCGGTGCATGATTTTTGCTTGAGCTTGGCCTCTAATTCTTAAACATTAAAATTACATTTTAAATGAAAGTTATTCAAATATAAGCGAAAATATTTAGCTCAAAACATTTAATTAAACATTGAAATCAGTTGAATTACAATACAGTACCAGGCACGATGAAAATACATGTGCTGTTGTTAGGACAGGCAGTGATGTACAGTTGTCTGCATTCTTATTTTATGAACATAATTCACTTGAAATGCTTGATTTGGCGTTTGTTTGATTGAAGACAGATTGCAAACAGCCTGTTTCATATAACCTGATGATATGTACCATTTAACATCTAGAATCTAGAAAAATATGAATAACATACACCTACTTAATACATTTTCCTCCGTAACTTTTCCTTCGTAACTGTTTGATAACGTTTTTGTTTGTTTAACATTGTACGAGTAAATTCAGAAAAGTTTTATTGAATTTAAGTTATAAGTTTGTTTGTTAATACATACACGTACAATTACAAGTATGTTAGTACGTTACTGCTCTTTGTTTTATTGGTAACCCATGTTTCAATTATATACGTACATAGAATCTGCAGTTTTTTAACTACGATTTTGACAGTGTATTTTCGCATATTATGATATAATAAAATAATATTAGTGACTTGACACCATTTTTACAAGGAAACAAGTGTATTAGTAAGGGCTGGCAAGGTGGGCGGCTGGTCAAACGCCAGTGGTGTTATGGTATTTTTACACAGGCATTGTACGATCGAGTGAACATATTTAAAACCAAAGCATTTAAAGCGTTACTAGTGCAGAACAATTCAACCATAACAGATCATAAAAAGTACCCCAGTTCAGATTTATAGATCAAGTGCATGTATTTATAATAAGAATGCTAACAAAAGTTGAGGCATGTGAGTATTCCACCTTGCACTTAGAAAAATGCAGCTTAAAAAGGATCATTTTGTAAAAGATAAGATTTATGTTTCTTTTTTGAATAGAGCAATATTGTTTAAATATCGAAGATGCAAAGGAGTTGAGTTCAAAATCTTCATTCCCGTAAATCTAATGGAATTTAGTAATACATTAGTTCGCGGACGGATGTTGTACGTCTTTTCTAGAAGATGATCGCAAGTTGTAAGATTCATTTGCCAGTGATTTGCTTCAATATTTATATTAATACATACACCGATGCGAATGACCGTCGTAACCTGTGCCTAAGGTTATAAAACTGAGCATAGAAACCAGTCTCAAATCTCAAGCATCTCAAGCGACCAGTCGCCATTTCAGCCAATCAGATTCTTGAGATATGAAACTGGTTTCCAATCTCAGTTTTATAACCTTCGGCCCTTAAGTTGACTTTTCAGCGTTAATACAGCTATAGAATTCATAATAATCCCTTTCAAAGCTTCATAGCGCATACATATATGTGTCCAAAGAAATACGCGAATGTATCAAACCAAGTGATTTCTTTTTATTGTACATACCTGCTAGGCTGATCATTGGTGTGTCAAGAGATTAACTGGACCATATAAAACACTGGTTTGAGATTAATCAAATGATAGTTTGCCAATGGGAAAAGTATTTTTCTAATTTGATGGAAAATGTATTTCTATAACCCAGTTCTTACGCATCGTTGAATTATTTACACATTAAGTGAATTAATTTATAATTTTCAACCACCAACAACGCACTAGACCGTTTTATTAATTTTTGTAAATACTCGTTAATAAAGACTTACCTATTCATAAACATACTGATTTTTCCATTAAGGGGTGTCTACAGTCGACATTGCACTTCCACCGGTAAAAACGAAAATTATCAAAACCTCTCAAACAGCAAAAAGGGTTCAATAAAACCTTGCACAAATAAAATGTATTACCGGTAATGTACAAGTCATGTTTCTTTATTATACATAAGTTAAGAAAATAAAGAACAGTACAGAAAAACAGCTAGATCATCAAACTTCCCAAAGTTCTATTTACATCCAAATACAAAAACACCAATTTAGATGCCCGCATGACAAAATTAAAGGTTCTTTAAAAAGGACCTCAGTATCATACTACTCGTGTGGGCATTCGAATTGTTATGGTGCACCTAAATAGATTTTTTAACATTTGTTTTATTGAACTGCATTTTGACGTTAGAGAGATTTTGATATTTGTTTTATGAAAGTTTGACCTTTTTGAGGTCATATCAAAGTGCGACAAAACGCAACGTTTTTGACACTGGAGTGGGGGGGGGGGGGGGGGGGGGGCTCGAAATGTAAATAATGTCAAATGTTTTTAGAATCACAACTTGTTTAAATAAATGTCTTTGTATGAAATAAAGTATTTTGAAATACAATATTAATCACATATTGTCCAAAGTTGTATCATATTATTTGTATTGAGAAATATCACAATTACAAAGGTCGAGCCTGGAAGGCGTATTCTTGTTTCTTTCACAACCGAGTAAATCCACCACACATTTTGGTGCCCTGATAAATATAATACAGCATACATCTAAAAAAATCAGGGACACATCTAGTGTAACGGACCAAAATATTTCATTAAAGAACATTATACTCACAATCTATCGTTATCCGCGATTCTCATTATCTGGGTACATACCGCGTTGCTTGTGAATACATTCTGGTACGTCATCAAGGTGGCCATACCACGTGGTTTTTGACGTCGTTCTGGTAATACGGCAAAAAGATTTCATATCTTTGAAGCCTTGCAAGTATTTTATTATTATTTCACCATTATTGGCGTAATTTAGCTCATTTTAAGATGAAAGTTTCCGCGGTGTCAATACATTTCTTGCCTTATATCTACTTTTGTCTGTGATTCTGATAAAAACAATATATCACTGGGTGTTTAAACCAGGTTCTAGGGTGTACCAACCTCACATTTGCCCCAAACAGGTTCTTATATCAACAACCAAGTACGTTGTCTTGGTGAAATAACTCCAACCCACCCATCAGCTCAACAATATTACATGCACAAGCACACACACACACACACATATAAAACATAAGAAGCTTAATTAAAGCATTGCAAAGCCGAAGGGGCGGGTATTTAATGATCTCATTGAGACCAGAGCACCTGGAGTCAAATCAGTAAGAACACGATTACAAAAAAAACCCAAAACAAATCGAGTTTTTGTGTTTCCTCATAAACCAGATTTATACGCAACATCTAAATACATTCTAAATGCAATTGACACAATTAATTAAAAATAAGAAGTTCGCTGAAGTAAAACATTAGACTTATTGTACAACGGGAGAATTTCTTTGAGGAACAACTTACATTTTTAAAATGTGAAATCGTGTTTTCATTTTGTTCTGTTCTCTTTTTTGTTGTTGAGCAAATGTTTGCCGTGCGTGAGTTTGTTTTAGGACATAACTTTGTTTTTAGTTAACAGATAGAGTGTCTATCTGCGCCATTGATAAGTTAGCGATATCGTGTCCAGCTCAATGAACATCAGTGACGTCATTCTAAATGATATTTCGTCATTGATCTGGTTACGTCACAAAAACTTAATCCGATATGAAAACGGGTTAAGTTATCACGATGCTTTATTCAAAGAAAGTATGTGTTCTTTTGATATCGGTGCTCGTACTGCTGTTCGTTGCGCTTCGTGTTTTTCAGTCCGACATGGAAGACTACAAGGAAAGTATTCCAAAGGTATCGATTAGCTATTAGATTTAGGGCCTATACTCAGTAGCCAGGTTACCTATGCTCGGTCGGTCAGTTTCATAACTTTTTCTCTACAGTTTCCTTTAATTACCGACCGTCCTTAAAAATCAATGTTTTTATGTAGTCGGCATGTATTTTCAAAATTAGGTCATGCGTGCAAGCGCCTGTATGACTGCAGTTAGTCCAGTAAAATCGGCGCGGTTTCTAACAGGTTCAACACACACCTAAATTTTAGTAAATTTGGTCCAATGGTCCTCCAGGTATTTTTACCTTAACATCCAATTTACGGTAATTTTTGAAGTTTAAGAATATAGAATATAAGAATATTTATTAAATAGCGTATGTAATGGAAATATTCAAGAAATTACAACATTTAAGTGTTTATTTTGTTTGGGGCTGCCATTGATATTTAAATACCCCGAGTTCACTCCAAACAACTGAATCTCTATACTCAATGGAAATTCGAGGACGAGTTCCAATCTGGAGGTGGTGTCTGTAACCCAGCTATGGTTGAGTTAATACCGCACTTGAAATGTCTCGCGTAGAGTGTCGGACTGGCATGAGAGCGGTCCCGGGTTCAATCCTTGGTTCAGGCGTTGATTTTTCAGAACACTTGTTACAAGTCAGAACAATTTTATTCTAGTAGTTATTATGGTGGTTGAGTTGTTGTTTTGCTCCAGTGTTAATTCGGTGGGTGAGGTTTTGATTTAGATGACATTTTAAAAAAACTTTTATCATTTCATATTTTTTCAGTGGGCTATTAAAGGTATTTTCACACAGGGTTAAATGTACATATGTTTTGTTTTTAAAGAAATACGTTTTGGTTTAGAGTGTTAGATAAACCAGCATTTGTTATTGTTTAAAGCTACCTTCTGCTGTCGGCATTCAAGCGTTTTGATGATACTGACAATATCTTTCTAAAATGCTATGTTTGGTTAAACAAAACAAAAACAAACATCAAAAAAACAAACAAACAAACAAACAATTTACTTTCGATTTCAAACTTTAATTCGACTTACAACAGATGTTAACAGGGTAGACGGCGAACCCGCACCCTCATGGCGACAGCGGCTAGCCATGCGAATCCGACGACGCAACTAACCGAGCTAACAGGGACAGCCCCGCTAAAAGGTTGATCGGTTAGCCCTGATATACGTTATCATCACTGCATGACATCGGTAACGGATTATTTTACTGATAACAGTACTGACTATATGTACAGGGAGACGTTTTACGGCCGCCACACTGCACAAATAACGCTACTGTGAATTTTAAATGATATTGCCTCTACCTGGGAGCGAACCCGCACCGTCACGGTCAGTTCATTTCCGAGACGCGTATTCGTTAAAGACGATTGTATAATAGTTTCCGATTTCACAACGTTGTGAATTTTACGGGCACACCGTTTGTATTTCATGGTCGTTATTTACAATCTCGGTCGTGGACTTTGAGAAAAACACTCCTTGATTCAAAAGTATCATTTTATAAAGAAACCCACTCCAGTTGCAACCTGATATCAACGTTTTCATTTTCTTGAAAAAAAAACAACAACAACAAAACAACACTAAAACGTCTTTGAAAACGACGTACACCATGTAAACGGTGCGCTCTTAAAATCATAACACTGTAAAGTCGAAAACCACCGCAATCCTCTTTAAAATCATTAAACTGTTTCAGATTGTCCACCCGGTTCAAAAGAGAGAAGTCCATTTTGAGGAATCAGACAAAATGAACAAGACAAATCTGACAGCAAAGCTTCTACTATTACCAAACGATACGGTAATAGATAGTCTGGACGAGACAGAGTTGTCTGATCTCTACTGGAGGTAAGATGGTCATTTAAGCAGACAAACCTTGTATGAATTGCCAATGTTCGCACTTTTCAAGTCGGCGAGAACAAAGATGTTTCATTGGAACGTGTACGAACCATCGGGACAATCGCGTTGTCATTGATGCATTCCCCATCAGCAAAATGGCTATTGTGGCTTTGATAAAATTTCTTACTGAAATGTTTAATTGCAGGTATATCAACACACTTCAGGTGTTATGCCATAACCAGACCAGATTAGGTTCTCTGCATGATGGAGGGAAAGAAATCTGCTTTGATGACGCATACAGGCCCGGCTATCCATGTCTTGTGTATTCATTTGGGTACGTAAATGTCCTATTATGTTAAGTTCCATTGAACATTAACTGTTACAGTTATTCTTGCTTGCTTATCAATTTAGTATATGCATTAGAAACTTACAATGCTGTTATAGGTTTTGTGATAATACTAACGCTTTTTGTACTTTGATTTTGTTTATAAAATTTGATTTTTGTTTATAAAACTTAAATTTGGTTGTAACTTTGCCATTTCTTAGTACTCTTTTCATCAAACTTTCAAATTATATCCCTTATTACAACAAGGTCGGGATGATGCCAAAGTCTTTAGGTCGAGGTCACATTTATTTAAATCGGCCCCTTTATATACTTTGATTTAATTATATTTTATTCTGTAGCATAGGGCCACACGACATGTGTTTAACTGAACACGCAAGCTATGTATTTCATTACACTACTTGCCGAAATTGTTATTATTTAGCATCCTTTGTTGAAGAAAATCTCGTTAAACAGAATTTATTGCAGATTATAGATATTTTGATGATAATTATTAATGTTTATTGTATATTATATTTTTAATGTGTCATTATCTTGATTTTAAACGTGACAAAATTTTGACTTCCCAAAACCCGACCCTGTTTTACTGGAGGACGCCCGAAACGTATTTAAACGTATGCTTTTTTTCACGATTTTAAAACCCATAACGTAAATCTGCGTAAATTATTTTTAATGCCCGTTGAAAAGTGTATGTTTGAATAAAGCATATACGCTTTTGTCCGTTACCGGTATTCTATCTTTTAATGAAATTCGGAATTTTCAACAGGGTAAGAAACCCGATAAATAACTGTAAAACACGTTATCTAACGTTACGGTCTTTCTTCTGTAAAAAAAGGTGGAATATGCATATCAAGAATAATGCGTTAAAATCCCAAATTTCAACGCTCTTTTACGTAATGGGTGAACAATTCGGTTTATCGCAGGAAGACTGTAACGTAAAATTCCGTAAATTAATTAATCTAATTAACAGTCATTAATTTTTTTGCCATTGCAAAAAAATGTCATTTTTAAGTTATTACTAGTTAGATATAGGTATTTTTTAAAATAATGAATAACTGTTTTGGAGCCAATTTTTTATTTTAACAATAGTGTAAAAATACTGATCGATGATTCCGTGTTCTTCTAAATAGCCAACAAAATAAGAACTTTTTAATAAAAAAAATAAAAATCCACGGTTTCCTACGAATAAACAGGGTCGGGTTTTGAAACTCGATTTTTTATACGTTTAAATACGTTTCGGGCGTCCTCCCGTAAACACAGGGGGTAGACCAACATATGTATTTCAAAGTGGGCTCCGCCTAAAATAATATGTTGTGACATGCAACCATTTTGTGAATAATTTAACATATAAGTAGGAGTAGGATCTATGACTATTTACACCCACGATTGTCCTTAGTAAATAATAAACCCTGGCAAGATATTCATGATTATCGAACAGCTCCGTCTTAAATACATTCAGCTACTTTATAGTACTCATGAATATCCATTTATTATTAAATAAGAGACGACTTCGCGTCAACAATATCTCCATAAGATTTCATGAAAAAATACAACATATGGAATCCACGACAACATATGGAGCCCAATTTGAATTTGTTTATATCTGGTGATTTCTCGTCTTTGTGACCAAAACAAACTGACCGTTAGGGTCCTCCTAATTGTAAATTTTCATTATATGACAAAATTGTACCAGTATCTTATCGGTATAACCAAAATCTAGCGATAAACGACAGATGGAGACAATGTTGACAGATTTAGGTCAGCACTAGAAAAACGATTTCTCCACGAATATTCCAGGTACAAAACTAAACTTTGCATCTTCAGACTCCGAAATGTATACCACGGCGAATAGCATTGAGATTTTTTCAAAATCCTGCATTGAAATATTAACTTTGATAAAAAAAAACAAAGTCACCTACCATTTTCTCGTCGATTTTCGACTAACATATGGATTCCCGGAAGTACAACATATTATTTTAGGCGGAGCCCACTTTGAAATACATATGTTGGTCTACCCCCTGTGGTAAAACAGGGTCGGGTTTTGAGAAGTCAAAATTTTGTCACGTTTAAATACGTTATGGTCGTGGAAAGGATATCTAATGTGACTGTGATATAATTAAAGCGCATGCTCCATGAAATAATTCAAAGACTGGGTAAAATGAGACTTTAACCCAGATATCTACGCATACAATAGATCTTAATAAATTTAACTGGTCAACAGATACAAACTTGTGTTGTTGTTGCTTTTTCAGGTCGAATTTTCAATTTGATTTTGAAATTGCAGTAATGAACCACTTCCGGTGCGAGATACACACGTTTGATCCCAGGTATGATTTGATAAGGTTAGAAATCACGTGATCAAAGTTAAATAAATTTGGTTCCTAGTTCTTGACAGGATTTATTATTTAGCCTATCATTTATGCATTTTGCGGTAAAATAACACTTGCGGTAAAATAACACTATGTTGTCAAAATGTGTAACAAAATATATAATTTGCTCTGAGAAAATAAAACAATCGTAAGTTCTTCTGAATAACGTAAATCCTAAATGTCAAAATAAATGCCCGAAGGCACCTTCTAATTGCCTTAGATTTTATTTGTCCAGATACATTGTGGAACATTTTAGAAATGGTTACTATAAGTTACTTTTATCTCTTTCACAACACTAACAACCTCAGGAGCAAAGATTGCCGTCTGCTCAAGTGTTTTCACTAGCTGTCACGTGATAACTTTATATCACGTAATATATATCATGTGATATAAAGTCATCACGTGACAGCTAGTGGCCGTCAATCTGTCATACAATGATTTTGTAATAATTTTTATTTTGTGGTACAATTTTTGTATTTTATAACTGTTTCCTAGTGAAAAATATCCACAGGTTTCAGCTGCAGTTTGTGAAGAAATAAAAAAATCTCTCAATATTTACTTGCGTATGACAGGAATTATTCAGTTTGTTACTTATATAGCTCACAATTCACCGTCATGTAACATCTGCCCTGTATACATACTGTACGATATAAACAGGTATATTTTAATCATATGATGAAGATATACCATTTTCATCATATGATCCAAGTATACATGTATATACCAAACATTATGAATACAAATTAGAAAAAAATAAACACACACCTTTCCGTTGTTTTTCTGGTCGCAATCATTAGTACAGCAACAGGGCACTCGGCATTTGATAAAGGGCATCTAATACACGACAAACCTTGCCTGTGAACAGGACTTTTATATCTATAGTTTAAATTGCTCATTGTGTTATATTCCTATCTCTTTTTTAGTCATCCTATGACCAAAAAAGTGCCGAAATTTATAACCTTTCACCTTACTGGCCTGGATAACCACACACATGTAAACAACAAACATTGGAAGATGGACACGCTGTCAAATATCAGAAAGTCATTAGATCATGAGAAGGTATGTTAACAAGATTGCCTATAAAATATCAAAATCTTCGTAATGACAAAATGCATTTCTATAAAACTTTGCTGAACAGCGCTTATTCCGGGGCAAAGCACTGCCCATGAACAGTCAATCAAACCGAGCCTGCAATACAGTTTGTACAGTTTTAGATTTGTCGTGTATGATTGCTTCCAAAGTTTCCTTTTCATCTATTGGCACAAATAAATGTCAAGAATGTATCTTCATTTTGCACACGTTAAGAATCGTTAGAACATTAGTTAAATCTAAAAATTCTCTAGATAGATTTTGATAGTTTTTTTATCGATGAACGTGCAATTTACGCTAGTAAATACAAATATCCTCTACATATTTTATATCTGAAGTAACTCTCGAGGATATATAAAGGCCAGTTGTAATCAATCTAATGAAAAAAGAGAAACACATGGTTTAAATGCATCAATTCTTATAAAGCAGTATAAGGTTAAAGATAACAAATCTGTGAAAGTGTCCTTTTTGTTTCGCCCTTATGAAGAAAACGCGACGCATAGCGATCTTTTGTCCGTCGGTGCGTTCAAAATGTAAACTTTACGTTCGCTATAACTTTCAAATAAAATTGAATAGGTAAACAGGGTTATATTGAATATTAAATCTGTAAGTCAAGTTCACATTTGACAGTGTTAAACCTCTTTTTGTGTTTGTATTTAGTCACAAAAAAACTTAACATTGCCTATGACTTTGTCATTTCTTGATATTTTTCAATCAAATGATCAGGTTTTTTTTATTTTTTTACAAAGAAACTTAGGGGGTCAAAAGTGTTCGACTGAACACCGATGAAGCTTTTAAATTTTTATGTCTCACCCCCCCCCCCCCCCCCCCCCTCTGGGGAGACATATTGTTTTTGCCCCGTCCGTCTGTCAATCTGTCGCTCAATAACTCGAGTACCCTATGACCCAGAGCATTCACACTTCATAGGGTGATAGCCCTTATTGAGTAGAAGAACCCTATTGATTTTGGGGTCAGTAGGTCAAAGGTCAAAGCCACAGGGGCCGAAGAGTGAAAATCGTTTCCGCTCAATAACTCGGAGTACCCTTTGACCCAGAGCCTTCAAACTTCATAGAGTGATAGACCTTATTGAGTAAAAAGACCCTATTGATTTTGGGGTCAGTAGGTCAAAGGTCAAGGTCACAGGGGGCCCGAAGAGTGAAAACCGTTTCTGCTAAATAACTCGAGTACCCTTTCACCAACAGCCTCAAACTTCATAGGGTGATAGCCCTTATTGAGTAAAAAAACCCTATTAATTTGGGGTCAGTAGGTCAAAGGTCAAGGTCACAGGGGCCCGAAGAGTGAAAACCGTTTCCGCTCAATAACTCGAGTACCCTTCGACCCAGAGCATTCAAACTTCATAGGGTGATAGCCCTTATTAAGCAGAAAAACATTATTGATTTTGGGGTCAGTAGGTCAAAGGTCAAGGTCACAGGGGCGCAAAGAGTGAAAACCGTTTCTGCTCAATAACTCAAGTACCCTTTAACCCAGAGCTTTCAACCTTCATAGGGTGATAGCTCTTATTAAGTAGAAGAAACCTATTGATTTGGGGGCAGTAGGTCTAAGGTCAAGGTCACAGGGTCCGGAAGAGTGAAAACCGTTTCTGCTCAATAACTCGAGTACCCTTTGACCCAGAGCCTTCAAACTTCATAGGGTGATAGCCCTTATTGAGTAGAAAAACCCTTTTAACTTTGGGGTCAGTTGGTAAAAGGTCAAGGTCACAGGGGCCCAAAGAGTGAAAGCCGTTTACGCTTAATAACTCAAGTTCCCATTGACCCAGAGCATTCTAACATCATAGGGTGATAGCCCTTATTAAATAAAAGAACCCTATTGATTTGGGGGTCAGTAGGTCAAAGGTCACAGGGGCCTGAAGAGTGAAAACCAGTTCTGCTCAATAACAGGATTTCTATGTCACACAGAGCCTTCAAACTTCATACGATGGATGTCTTTATTGAGTAGAGGAGTCCTATTGATTTTGGGGTCAGTAGGTCAAAGGTCAAGGTCACAGGGGCCCCGAAGAGTGAAAACGGTATCCGGTCAATAACTGGAGTACCGCTCGACCCAGATCATTCTAATTAAATAGGGTAATAGCCCTTATTGAATAGAAGAAACCTATTGAATTTGGGATCAGGAGGTCAAAGGTCAAGGTCACAGGGGCCAGGGCGCTGGGGGGAGACATGCGTTTTTCACAAAAAACATCTAGTTTACTGTATTAATATTTATCAAAATATAAATTTTTTAACAATTCAGTAATTTTTGTATTTTTCAGAAAGCAGTTGATATTCTAAAAATAGACATAGAGGGCGCTGAATGGACAGCTCTGACGCAAATGTTTAAATCAGGCGTCTTGAAGGATGTGAGACAGCTGAGCATTGAGATGCACTTCGGCAAAATAAGCGACCGGGAAAGTAGACCATGGGGAGATGTAAATCCGAAAGACCAGCTGAAAGTTCTTAGAGCACTCTATGAACAGGGTTTTCATATTTTTATGCATGAACATAATTTGTTTTCAGTAACGCCGTTTTCTAAGTCATTTCCGGAAATCACCACTGTTAACGAGATATCTCTTTTAAATATGAATTATGTTAACAGAGTCCATTGAAGGCGTTTCTAGGGAACGTAAGGGGTTGTGTGTTTCGAAGAAGTTCTCATGAGTGACTTTATTTTCACAATTTGTCCGTTTTCTGTAACGTTAAGAGAGATAATTTATTGTGTTCGTTTTAGTCGCCTACCAGTGTAGAGGAGAGGAATTTAGACTGCCCACCGCCCGTCTGTCTGTCCTTTCTCCGTCCGCAGAAGCTAAGTTGACAGATAACGAGATATGTTTGTTTCTTGGTATACATCTACAATTTACTTTGCAACTTCCTGAAAAAAGTTTGATTTATATTTCAATATGATCTTTGTTTGAAGGTTTCATGGTTTTTATGATATGCAAACATTTTGAATGAATAAAAATGATGTTAAAATATTATATTCTGTTACAGTTTTATTCCATTGATATTGTGTACAAAGACGTCTACTTCGAATCGTCGAGAACTGCTAGATCCTTGTCAAGGTCTTGTTATGCAAGTATTTCACCAACGTTACCCAGGTTATGGATAATTGTCCATGTCAACAAATTTTTCATCTGGATCTTATCCTAGTTGCCGTCATGGCAGTATTCAAATATTAATGTTGTTATTGCTTGTTTTGTGCAAATCTTAAGAGGTGAATCATGAATAGACTTTGAGACAGAATTAATGTTATAAATTATTTGAAGCCCACAATGTATTGTGTGTGCGTGCGTGCGTGCGTGAGTGCGTGTGTGTTGTATACTATAATAAATGACACAGGCTTCCGTTTCAAAAAGGTGATATCTCTTCCTTGGCCTTCCTTCGATAGTGCGCAGATATGCGTTTTTCACAAAAGAAAACATCTAGTTTACTATGTGGTAAAATTCTTTTAAATATGCACTGATGATCAGGCAGAATGTATTCAATGGTCTTAAAAAAGTTTTTTTATTGCTACCATTTTTATTAGGATTTTATCCGATTATTGCCCTTTGTTAAATTCTGTTATTTTGTTGCATCAACTCCTCATTTACTATGTCGTGGGGTTCTTCCAAACTTGCATATTACTTTTGTATGATTAGACATGATGTGTATATGAAAAGTAAGATTTTTCCTGCAACCCTGTTTTACCAGAGTTATAGACCTTTGTTGATGTAAGTATTACACAATATTGTGGCATCAACTCCTCATTTTACTATAGGGTGGATTTCGTTTAAACTTGCAAAGATGACCAGTCAGAATATGTTAGCGGTACTAAGGAAAAGAAGTTTTCCTGCAAGCAATTTTACAACAAGAGTTAAGTCATCTGGTTTTACGAAATTTTAGAGCATAAACTCCTCAATGAATGTGCGGCTGTGTTTTTTTTCCAACTTGCACGTATGGTTGGGCAGGATGTGAAGAATATAAAAAATATGTTTTTGGTTCAAACCTTTAAACAACACTGATGACCAGGACTTTGACAGAGCTGGCCTGGTTGGAACATAGGTTCTGTACATCGTCTTGGTGGGATGAACACTTGGAGAAGTTTAGAAATTATGGATCGGACACGAATTACATGGTTGAAACCTTTAAACACACTTGACTTTTATTTGTTTCATACAGTTTAAAAAAGTGAAATATGCATAACAGGAATCGCCAAACTCACAAAACACAGACTCACCACGCAGCAGAAAAAGAAGAGAGGAAGAGAGAGAGAGAGAGCATGTTTGTTATAATTATGTCAATTCAAATAGGACGACACAAACAATTTAAAAAAAGAGAACCCTTGGGGTTACCGCCTTGGAACGGTCAGTGGCAAAACAAATTGCCACTGGGTTTAAACCAGGTTTAAAACGTTTCACTGCATACATAACGAGCATTTGAACTTTCAATTCTTGTGCATGAAATGCCATTCATGTCAAGCATTTTTCTGTTGTTTTTTTTAGTTTCTTTCCTATTATATTTTTAAAATTCTATCTTAAATGTAAGCTTTATATGAACGAACCGTTATTAATGATATTACATATCAGTAAACTCTACTAAAGATAACATTCGTAGGTTGTTTAAGTTCATAGCCGTAAAGTCACACGTTTTATCGATTTAGTTAGATAAAAGTAGTAATTCACAAACTCAAAATGGCGACTAGTCAAACTAATATGTCGGATGAAATTATGCATATAAAATGCAACCTTTGTGTTAAAGAAAACAGGACAAGGGAGGCTGTGAAATATTGTGTACAATGCAAAGAATATTTCTGTTCACCTTGTATTGATGCAAACAATAGGTTTACATCACTGATGGACAATGAGCTTATGGATAAAGCTGATTTTGGATCTTTCGGGCAAGATGGGTCCTTGCCAACCTTTCCCACCCTGAGATATTCTCTGCATCCAAGCAAGGTTGTGGACATGTTTTGTGAAGATCATGACGAGGTAGCATGTGCCTCATGTATTGCTCTCACACACAGGTAAGACAGTTTATTAATATATGGCACACATTTTAACTAGTGTCAATAAACATACAACAACAGCATGCATAAATGTATTACCTTGCCAAATTGCCAGACTGAAAAGTCAAGATATTCATGAATGGGTTCTTTTTCGAAGATAGGGAAATTTTTCTTAATTTTAATTCAATTAGATGGGTGTTCCGGTGAACGCCTGTGTTCGATGTCGGGAAAAAATGCAAGTACAAAAAGGTGCATAACTCTATTAAATGACTTTAAGAATTTTGATTCATTACAACCGTGTTGTCATAAGCAATATAATTTGAAAGTTTCATGAAGAAATATTAAGAAATGGAAAAGTTATAGCCAACATTGAGTTTTCGAGTGAAAATTCAAGTACAAAAAGGACATAACTCCATCAAATGGGACCTTGACCTTAAGAAACTGGCATCATCTCGAGCATGTTGTCATAAGCAATATAATTTGAAAGTTTGATGATGAAATATTAAGAAATCGCCAGTTAAAGCTAAAGTTAAGTTTTCGTGACGGACGAACGGACAAAGTGATCCCTATGTATCACCTTTTCTTCGAAAGAAGATGATTTTCATTCAGGAAGTGCATCCGAAGTAGTTTGTCAAATAAAAAGTCTTATAAACTCCTGCATGGACACATTGCATAAGTTGATATACTACCTGTAAAGAAAAGATGTAGACCCAAAGACAAGGTGTAGTCCCAAACTACAAACTACAATATAAAACTGACTGACCTTGGTCTACAGTGCTTCCATTATTCAGTTTGTGAGTTTCTGACATAGATCTGAACCTCTACGTTTACAGTTCAGGGTCTACACTATATTCTGTTTAAATCAATAAATTCTTGCACTTTATACCTCTTAATTGTATGAATATGAGTAAATGTCATTTTTACGTTGTTACCCATTTCAGAACCTGCACAACAATACATTCGATATCAGAGGAGGTTGACAGTTTGTACAATAATGCCCAGCTGACCTCTATAAAACAGAAAATTCACAAGACAAAGACAAGTATGCAAGAACTTAGATCAGCTAAAGAAAATAAAGTTAAAGCACTCAAAGAAGCGTTTGAAAAAGAAGTCGAGCGGGTCAAAGCTTTCAGTCAAGAGCTACAGGAGCTGTGAACATGGAAAAAGAGACAATTGAAGAGCTGAAAAAGGCGTTCGACAGGGTTGAATCAAAGCTTACTAGTGAAATAAACGAAGTCTTATGGATGCCATGGAAGACTTTTCTACACAGTTAAAGAAGTTTAAGGGAAACATAGCCCAAGAGTTTGTCAGTATGAAGTCCGCAGAGAAGGTGACATCCAAGGCCGAGGATGTGGAGAGAGAGCAACAGAGAAAGATTGATGAAACTGTCAGTTAAACTGCTGATCAGAATATCAAGAAATCTTTACATGAAATAAAAGCTCTTGGCAAAGTTTCTTGTAATAAACATCACATAAATTGTCAAAGGACAGCCTGTACAAGGCAAAACTTCAAAGAGAAATAGATGTTAAGCTTTTCAATATCAAATCCACATGTTATATCTATGGTTGAAGGCGGTTGTCTGCTTCTGACAGATTACAACAACTTGAAGCTGAAACATATTGAAATGTCCACAAAGACAGTTACAGATTACGTTGAGTTGCAAGCTAATCCTATTGATGTCTCTCTGATCAGTAAGACAGAAGCAGCAGTTACCCTGAACAACAAGACTGTCCAGTTTGTGTCTCTGGGTACCAAGCTGACTGCCAACCGTACTCTCACACTGAACCATCTTTGCTGGGGTCTGGCTAACAAGGCTGGCAAAGTGTTCATATCTGATGGTAGGCAGTCAGTTTACATCCATGACATGAATGGCCAGTGCCCAAGGTTATAAAACTGAGCATGGAAACCAGTCTCAAATCTCAAGCATCTGATTGGCTGAAATGGCGACCAGTGCCATTTCAGCCAATCAGATCTTTGAGATTTCAGACTTGTTTCTAATCTCAGCTTTATAACCTTGGGACCAGGAACTGAAGAGAATATCAACTGATGCTTCTGGGAATCAAATATTGCAATGCTCTTATCACATTAAAGTGAGTGCTGCTGGTGACAGGTGTTTGTGGCTGATAACAAAGGTGTATCTTTGACATTCAGGGGAACCATCTGTACACACTGACTGATCCTTCTGTGTCAGTTGCTATAGATGTGTGTTCAGATGGTAGAAATCTGTTTGTGGAAACACTTCAAAGAACATTGTGCAGATAGGACATGACTACAAACTGTTAGGAGAGCTAGTGAAGGTTACATCATGGTCTAAGTCTTTGGCCTGGGATGCTCACAAGAAGAGACTGATAGCCACCTTTTATAATAACAACATAAAAGTGTTAGAGTTGGACTAATATTATGTACAATGGGCGAAAGCATCCATTATTGATAGACTGGTTAATAAACCAGCGAGGAATACATATACACTCAAAAAGTTAAGGTGCATTGTTAATTTCAATAATTAAATTTTGTTGCACTTTCTCCTCATTTACTGTCTGCTGAATTCTTCCAATCTTTCACAGATTATCCTGTCGGATGTGAAGAAGGTCGTGGCCTATTATTTTATCCATATAATAAAATCTTGTATTGCCAAAACTTCGTGTTGCCATCACCTCATTTGCTTTCGGTACTTTCTGTCAATGAAACCATGATTATAGCTTCTCACTAAGTATGAAGGCTTTATTACACTACTCGTAATCTGTAAGGGCCACTTTTGTAGTCTGTAGTTATTATTGTTTAGATTATGATACATTAGGTTTTGTTTGTGTGTTTTTTTTCTGTAAAACAGGTAAGTCATCTGGATTGAATTATTGTCTTGAAACGCGAGTGTAAAATTATCTAAGCGGGAAAACTTACATATTTCAAAAATGGCCCTTATAAAAATTTTGAGTTGTATAAACGAAATTCTTGCAACATTGGGCAATAGGGTCCTACAGACAGTGTTTCTCAGTCTGTTATTCGGGGAATACCCGATTTAAAACTAACTTTCACAAATGTGGAAATTCCCTCGGTAAGATGAAGTGCTGTCTGTATGAACACTGACCATGCCTCAAAGGTCAAGGTTACACGTGGTCAAAAGGTCAACATTTTCACAAAATCCTTTGTACTTGCAATTTTTAGCTCGACTATGAAGAAAATGGAGCTATCCCTCTTGCCCAGCCATCGGCGATTGCGTCCGTTAACCAAACTTTGCACTTGGTCCCTTAACTTTGAAACTACTTGTGATATTAACTTGAAACTTGGAATATAAATTACATTGTATATTCATCATGAAAATCTAACCAAAGGACGCAAGCTCTGCTATAAAATCTTTTTAACTTACGCCCCTTTTCACTTAGATTTCGGGTTAAGAAAATTTGCATATGGTTCATAACTTTGAAACTTCTTGAGATAGGGTCCCTAATAAATCGTTTATGCCCCTCGAAAAAGCATATACACGTAGTAGCCGCTTCGTCCATCTTTCCGTCCGCTCCGCTTCTGTCCGGTCTTTCTTAGCAACTATTGGCTTGATAACAATGATTACACACCTTAGACACATGCAAGTACTACGATTTGAATGAAAGTTTGTCCCAAGCATTAGATTTGTTTGAAGAGTCGAGCAGCCGATTTTTTTTGTCACAAAATACATACAGGTTAGCGTCATTATTTACGTATCATACTTTTTGTTGGGTTTAACACCCGCTTTCAACAGTATTTCAGTCATATTGATGCGGAAATTGATCAATTCACGCACTAATTCATTCGATCACTATTTCATTCAGTTAAAATGTGCGGCGTTAAAAAATTTTAAACTGTATACTTAAAAACTACCCAAGAATATGCACGAACATGCTTTTTTCAAGCCTTTGACAAGGCGTACAACTTATAATAATAACTACTTGGTATTCCATTCGTCTATTGAAAAAATGCACACTTTTGTAAAATCATGTGCTCAGTTGCACAGCATTCCTAAAGGGCCGTCTGTTTTAAGGGAAGGTCTTCATTTTATGCATTAACATTGATTTGTTCACATCCCCGATATCCATTTCAAATTCAAAATAAACCCCGTAAACACATTACAACAAACATTTATCAAATCAGTCATTAATTAGGTGAATTAAAATAAATAAAAAATAAAACTTGTAACTGACATACACCAGATGACATGTACAAAAATATTATTGGCGCTTAGCAAACTTTTAGTAGTATATAAAGAAAAAAAGCCAAGTGTCAGATTTTAAGTTTTCTCCTCTGTCAAGCGATGAAAATAAAGCGAACACACAAGTGCTAAAAATTTAGACAAAATGTGCTTTACAACATCGATTTCACTTCAATATATACATGATATTTGAATAAGACTAAACGATATTTGAAAAGGAGCTTAAAATCTCGGCTTTTTTTCCATAAATTGGAATATTGTCATAAATGTGTATACATGTACATTATTCTTATTGAAACCTGACTATACATTATGACAATAAGGTACTAAAAGAAATGCATGTTAAACGGACTTTTTTGATCAATATATATGGTATTGTAAGTGTTATCTAAATTGGGTTATAAAAAGAAAATAACATAAAATGATGTGGTGTTTTAAATTTACTTCATTTGTTCTAGTGCTTAAAATGTAGAAAATGTTGTGTGTCTTTTCTGTATTGTTTTAATACTTATAAATATACGCACGAGACTAGGTTGTACCTTGCACGTGGACGGGTAATTCTTTTCGGAGAACAACCACGTGCATGGAACAACCTGGTCTCGTGAATTCTTTTGTTATCGCAGGTTATTCTCAAAATTATCAACCTACGGCAAACAAAAGAGCCGGTGTGTAAGTCGTGATATCAACCTCGTACATCGGTGTTTCTGTGTAGAAAATACCTGGCCACGAGCTTCATGAAACAACTCGAGCGCTTCGCGCTCTCGGTGTCACAAGAAGCTCGTGACCATGTATATCCTACACAGAAACACCTCGTACTCGGTTGATATCCTATACATGAAAATCTGCCAGGGAATTATAGATTACAGTGCATGTTATGCTGAAAGGATAACGGATCAAGTAATCACGATGCTTTATTCAAAGAAAGTATGTGTTCGTGTGATATCGGTGCTCGTACTGCTGTTAGTTGCGCTTCGTGTTTTTCAGTCCGACATGGAAGACTACAAGGAAAGTATTCCAAAGGTATCGATTAACTATTAGATTTATCCTCAGTAGCCAGGTTACATATGCTCGGTCAGTTTCATAACTTTTTCTCTACAGTTTTCTTTAATTACCGAACGTCCTTAAAAATTCAATGTTTTTATGTAGTCGGCATGTATTTTCAAAATAAGGTCATGCATGCAAGCGCCTGTATGACTGCAGTTAGTGGGTAAAATCGGCATGGTTTCTAACAGGTTCAACACACCTAAATTTTAGTAAATTCGGTCCAATGCTCGTCCAGGTAGTTTATCAAATTTACGGTAAATTTTGAAATTTAAGATTATAAAATATAAGAATAATTATTAAATAGCTTATATAATGGAAATGTTTGAGAAATTACAACATTTAAGTGTTTATTTTGTTTTGGGCTGCCATGGATGTTTAAATACCTCGAGATCACTCCAAACAACTGAATCTCTATACTCAATGGAAATTCGAGGAAGTGTTCCAACCTGGACAGGGTGTCTGTAACCCGGCCATGGTTGAGTTAGTACCGCACTTGTACTGTCTGGCCAGCTAGCTTTTATGACGACGTGGTAGAGCGTCGGACTGGCATGCGAGGGGTCCGGGTTCAATCCTTGGTTTAGGCGTGGATTTTTCAGAACCCTTGTAACAAATGGCGCCCAACGTGGGGGCCTGCCATTGATGTATAAATACATCGAGATCACTCCACATCTGAATCTTAATACACAATGTAAATTCGAGGACTCCAATCCTTGTTTCAGGCGTGAACCCTTGTTACAACTTACAAGTCAGAAAATTTTTATCCTAGTTCTATGGTGATGCGCTTCTAGTTTTACTCCAGTGATTATTCGATGGGTGGGTTTGTGATGTAGAAAAAAAAACAACTGTGTTATCATTTCATAATTTTTCAATAGGATATTTAATGTAATATTTTTCACATAGCGTTAAATGTACATTATGTTTTGTTGTTAAAGAAATACGTTTTGTTTTAGAGTTTCATTTGTTATTTTTGGAAGCTATCGTCTGCTGTCGGCATTCAAGCGCTTTGATAATGCTGACCTGAATTTCTTTCTACAATGCCATGTTGGGTAAAACAAATACAAACAATTTACTTTCGATTTCAAACTTTAATTCGAGTTTCAACTGATGTTAACAGGGTAGACGTCGTAAAGTTGTCTTTTAAATGTTATAAGCCGTAATAAGTTCATTTCTGTGATCCGAGAGGCGTATTCTTTAAGGTAGACGATCGTAAAGTACTAGTTTCCGATTTCACAAAGTTGTGGTTTTTACGTGCACAACGTATGCATTTCAAGGTCGAGACAATCTCGGTCGTGGACTTTGAAAACAACAGAAGTTGATTCAAAAGTATCATTTTATAAAGAAAGCCACTCCCTTGCCACCTGATGTCGACGTTTTCATTTCCTTGAAACAAACAATCCCAAGACGACTTTGAAAACGACGTACACCACGGAAATGGTGTGCACTTAAAATCATAACGCTGTGAAGTCGGTAACTACCGAAAATTTCTTTAAAATTATTTAACTGTTTCAGATCGTCCATACGGTCCAAAAAAGACAAGTCCACTTTGAAGACAAAATTAACAAGACAAATCTGACAAAGAAGCTTCTACTGTTACCAAACGATACGGTTATCAAACGTCTGGACGAGACAGAGTTGTCTGATCTGTACTGGAGGTAGGATGGTCATTTAAGCAGATAAAACTTTTGTGTTTTGTCAATGTTTGTTCCGGAGGAGGAGAACAAAGCAGGTCTTTTCATCCTTATATAACAGAGGCCTATAAAAGGGCTCTTCCCAATCCAAAAATATAGTATTTTTCCCAATTGTGGCAGAAACTCTTCCGAAAATGCTAGGTAAGATATCCAAAAATCGTTAAAACTCCTCTGAGGAGTGTTTGAAAATTGAAGTCTGGAAAATAAAGTGCTTAATATATTAGATTTAAGTTAACAACACCTATTACCATTCAATTTCATAAAGAAGATCCCATCTTTCAATTAATTTTGTTTTCCCAAAATGAACAATTATCGCGCATAAATTTCCTGATTGGAAAGGCCAGGGCCTCTTCACAATTTTCTGATGAAAAGCCCTGCAAAGATGTTTGTCACCGGAACGTCTACGTACCATCGTGATGATCACGTTGTCATTAGTGCGATCACAATCAGAAAATTTACCATTGTGGCTCCGAAAACAACTATGATTTCATAAAACGCTCAACAACTTTCTTTTTAGTACATTGTTGTTGTTGTTGGCATGTCTAAAATACTTATAATTTCTATAAATATTGCTAATTAGCTGCAAAATGGTCGCATACTATTTTAGAAAAGACTCAGCCATTTTAATTTGCAGTTCCGAGAAGGTGAGGCTATTGGCGAGATCGTGTATATTCTAAAGCGTTTGCGGATTTTGAATAAATAATATCGCCTCGGTAATTGAGCGAACTCGTACCGTACGGCGACAGGTATCAACTATCAACGTTAACGAATTCAAAAACACAAACACTGTTATTCACCTTTGTTATGATTTGTATTTGTCATTGGTGCGATCGCGGAAGTGTCAGTGGTGCCGTTTTCATAATGCACCACAATGTGATCGATCCAATGTTTCCCAGCCGTGAAAATGTCCAGAATCGAACAAACTGAGTGAATTATTTTTAAAACCTGTTTTTTGTTCTGTACACTTAAAGACAACCTTTGTTGAGCGCTATTTAGGAATGCTCTATGGTTTGGTATTAAATCCACCCCCCCCCCCCCCCCCCCACAAAAAAAGCATTTTGAAAAACCGAATGCTTTTGGTTTATTTACTCAAAATACAAAGTGTGCTGCAGTTGGTCATATTATTGGTAAAATGAAAAACAATTTGGTAGTATTTCTTTCATCATCATTTTGAATTTTAAGACGCGGTCAGACAGACAAGGCAGGCAGACAAAGAAACAGACAGACATAATTCTTATCTTATACAGACATAATTCTTATCTTAAATGACCGACAAAGCCCTTTAGTCAGGACAAATATGCTATTCCTGCATACGAGATTATATTGTTATGACATTATAATCACCCATGATCGGACGTCAACGGTATTATATGACGCTCGTTTAAGACAATCGTCTTGTCAAAATCTACCAGGGTGGAAAATTACATGAAAAAAACATGGCCGCCCGCTTAACACAATCTCTCCATATTTTTTAGTGTCGCTCGCTTATTCCTGAAACATTTAACATGAAATCAGTTATAGAGCCCTTTGAAAAACTCATTTAGCATGCTATTTATATAAATTTGTGTTAACATTAAGTTGCGCTCATACCAGGGCTAGGCGGCGTGGACAGTGATATGCACTTCCATTACTGCTCATGAAAAGGTTCAGTCAAACCGAGTCTGCAATATTTCAGGTTTGTCTTGTTCGTTGGACTTCAACGTTTCATTTTTCATCTATATTTATTTCGATCGGTGTTGTTCACAGTTTCACCCGTTGAAGGCCGTTAAGCACCCTGGGCACTTGACAACTTTCGGGGACTGATACCCATACCCTCAGGAAGGGGAATTTTGTGTCGTTTTAAGACAGAAAGACAAAAAAGGGGAACTTTAAGTAATCTATGCATTTTTTTTACTTTAAAGTGTCAAACTTGTGCATAAAACAGTTTTACCACTGATTGCAAAAGCTAGTATATTTTATGACTTTAGACTTACAAATTAAACAATTTTTTAAAGGAATCTTTATTTCGTATTTAAAATGAAAAAGACACAATTTTTTTCTTGTTTTTTTTTCTCACAAAAATAGTAGATTGTCAGGCACCATTACTTTTTTTACTTCTTGTTTACATGTCAGACCCGTGGTCAAAATCTATATTACTGACAGAAGAAAAACTATCATCAGCTTTCCATTTATTTTTTAGGGGAATTTTTTTTTCTGAGATGGGGGAAAACATACTGTTTTGAGAGGGGAATGGTACCCATATTCGGCCCCAAAAATAGCCAAACGAGTGCTCTGGCACCGTACATTTTTCCTGTGTAAATATTGAGTTGCGCTAACATGACAAAATTGAATTTTGACAGGGGATCCGAAGACAAAAATCCTGCCTATATCACACACCAGAGGCAAAAAATGGAGGCTAAGTCTTAGAATACTAAATCCTGGCCATTTCTTCCTTAAATCTTTTATTGCAGATACATCAACACTCTTCAGGTGTTATGCCATAACCAGACCAGATTAGGTTCTCTGACTGATGGCGGGAAAGAAATATGTTTTGATGAAGCATTCAGGCCCGGCTACCCATGTCTTGTGTATTCATTTGGGTACGTAAATTTCCTATAATGTTAAAATTACATTGAACATCAGCGTGCTTGCTTGCTTATCAATTTAGTATAGGCATAAACAACTTACAACATTGTTATCGGATTTGCAACTATACTACATGTAATACTTTTTGTACTTTGATTTTGTCATTAAAACTTAACGTTGCTCTAACTTTGCCATTTCTTAATATTCTCTTTATCAATCTTTCAAATTATATCGCTTATCACAACAGGGTCCGAATGATGCCAAAGTCTTTAGGTAAAGGTCAAATCTGTCTGAGTTATGTCCCTTTATGTACGTTGATTATTATTATGTATCATAGGGCCACACAAGTGTTCAACTGAGCACGCATCTAGTTATGTATTTCATCACAAAACTCGCCAAAAGTGTTATTAGTTATCATGCTATGTTGAAGACAATCTCGTTATACATAACTTGTTGCACTATGATACAGATATTTTGTTTACAATTATTTATGTTCATTATATATTTCACTTTTAATGAGTCGTTTGTTTTTTATTTTTATGAATACACAAAAGCAGTGCATAACTAATGTGACTGTGATACAGTAAAAGCGCATCGTCCATGAAATCATTCTTAGACTGGGTAAATTTGGGGCTTCCGCCCAAATATCTCCTTATACAATAATCTTGACAAACTTCAATGGTGATCGGATACAAACTTGTGTTGTGTTTTTTTTTTCAGGTCAAACTTTCAATTTGATTTTGAAATTGCAGTAATGAACCACTTTCGGTGCGAGATACACACGTTTGATCCCAGGTATGATTTGAAAAGGCTTGAAATCAGGTGACGAAACGTTATTTATACAAATTAGAAACAATTAAACACATACCTTTCAGTTGTTTTCTGGTCGCCATCTTGAGAACTGCCACAGGGCATTCAACATTGTTAACAAGGCAGCTTTTACACAACAGTGTATTTACCATCAAAAACTTGCGTTTGTACAGGCATTTAGTACCTCATAGTTTTGAATTTTTATTTTATCATATTCCTATTTTCCTTTTTAGCCATCCTGTGCCCAAAAAAGTGCCGAAAGGTATAACCTTTCACCTTACTGGCCTGGATAACCGCACACATGTAAACAACAAACATTGGAAGATGGACACGCTGTCAAATATAAGAAAGTCATTAAGTCACGAGAAGGTATGTTAACAGTATTGCCTATAAAATACATGTATCAAAATCTACGTAACGGCAAAATGCAGTTTTATAAAACAAATTGCTGAGATGCGCTCATTCCGAGGCAAGGCAGCGTGAGCAGTAATATGAAAATTAACAGTCTCAGTCAAACCGAGCCTGAAATATTTTCATATTTGTCGTGTCGGTGGCTTTCAAAGTTCCATTTTCATCTATTTGCACAAATAAATGTTAAGAATGTATCTTCATTTTGCATACGATAAGAAACGTCAGAACAGTAGTTATATCTAAAATTCTCTACAGAGATTTTGATAGTTTTTTATCGATGAACGTGCAATGACGACTGCCAGAACCTTAAGAAGCACAATGCCAATTGCAGAGATTAACGTCCTATATAATGACTTGAGTAAACAAAGCTTATGGTGTACCAAGGCAGCCAAGATCTATCGCTGACTAATAATAATGCTATTTAATGTTTTTTTTATGAAACTGAGAAATAAAGAATCTCCACTTGTGAAAATAGGAATCGCGGAGCTCACTCAGTAAAATATATTTCTATCTTACACTAGTTAAAAACAAATATCCTCTACCTAATTTATATCTGAAATAACTTTGAAGGATAAATAAAGAGTCAATTGTAAGTTTGGTTACTAACAAAATTAAATCTGGGAAAGTGCCGATTTTGTGTCGCCCTTTTGAAGAAAACGTCGCGTATATGGGTACCTTTGTCGGCTCGTCCGTTTATCATGTAATCTTTGCGTTCGCAATAACTTTGCAAATGTTAAATTTTTCTTTTTTAATAAAAAATAACCTAGAAGCTAGATTTGTTTCTTTTATCCCTGTCATCGTGTTCTTGCTGATTTGACTCGAGGTACTCTGGTCTTGGTAAGATCATTGAGTACCCGACCCTTTGGGTTTTCAATGCTATTGGCTTCTTATGTTTTATATGTTTGTGTGCTTTTGCAAGCAATATTGTTGAGCTGATGGATGGGTTGGAGTTATTTCACCAAGACAACTATTCTTGTTTTATGATATGAGAACCTGTTTGGGCAAGTGTTAGGTTGTGCACCCTAGAACCTGGTTTAAACCCCCAGGGGCAAATTATTTTGCCACTGACCGTTCCAAGACGATAACCCCTCATTTCAAGTTAACCTTTGACAGAGTTATGCCCCTTTTTATTTGTTGTCACACAAAACTTAACATTGCCTATAACTTTGTCATATCTAATGATATTAATACTTCAAACGATCAGGGTTTTTTTTATTTTAAACAAATTAACAGAACAGAACAGCTTTTTATTTTTTACAGTGATAATGTTTATCTAAATATGCTTTATTACAAACGATTCAGTAATTTTCGTTTTTTTTCAGAAAGCAATTGATATTCTAAAAATAGACATAGAGGGCGCTGAATGGACAGCTCTGCCGCAAATGTTTACATCGGGCGTCTTAAAGGATGTGAGACAGCTGAGCATAGAGATGCACTTCGGCAAAATAAGCGAACGGGAAAGCAGACCATGGGGAGATGTAAATCCGAAAGACCAACTGAAAGTTCTTAGAGCACTCTATGAACAGGGTTTTCTTATATTTATGCATGAACATAATTTGTTTTCAATAACGCCGTTTTCTAAGTCATTTCCGGAAATCACTACAGTAAACGAGATATCTCTTTTGAATATGAATTATGTGAACAGAGCCCATTGAAGGCTTTGCTAGGGAACCTATAAAGGGGTTGTGTGTTTCGCAGAAGAAGAAGTTCTCATGAGTGACTCTAGTTTCTGTTTTCTGTAATGTCAAGAGAGACAATTTGTGTTCGTTTTAGTCCCCTACCAGTGTAGAGGAGGGGAATTTAGGTTAGCCCACCGCCATTCTGTCTGTCCATTCTCCGTCCGCAGAAGCTAAGTTGACATATAACCAGATATGTTTGCTGACTTGGTATACATGCCTTGTACAATTTACTTTGCAACTTCCTGTAATAACTGTTTGATTTATATTTCTGTATGATCTGTGTTTGAAGGTTTCATGGTTTTTATGATATCAAACGTTTTAAAGGAATAAAATGATGTTAAAATGTAATATTCTGTTGTTATTTTATTCCTTTTGATATTGTGTACAAGCAGGACTATTTGGAATCGCCGTGGACTGCTAGGTCCTTGTGAAGGTCTACACATTCAGTGGCGTAGCTACCATTAGGCCATGTAGGCCCGGGCCTACAAGTTGGACAGGAAAATGACATTTTCAAAAGTCCCAAAAATACAATGAAAACAGATCAACAGATCGGGGTGGTATGGTAGCAAGTTCAATCTGTTTTTGTCGAATCAAATTTGTCTTTGGCTCTTGGGGAAAATGATTTTTTTGCCAGATGTAAATTTAGGCCTACGTTCGAATTCTCTGTGTTATCACGCTTTATTTGCAGTTTTCTACATTTAATCTCCACTTGTTTACTTTTTTTTTTTTGGGGGGGGGGGGGACTTATCCCCTTATCAAATGGCAACCGCCACTAGGAACCCCTTATATGTGCCTACAACTTGTAAAAAGCTGGCTACGTCCCTGACATTAATGCCTAGGTTCCTATCCTTGTATTTCGCGAGCGTTACCCAGGTTATGGATAATCGTCCATGTCAACAAATTATCCTATTTACCGACACATTTTCACCATGGTTAAAATACATGACCAGACCACGGTAGGTACCCAGATAATGAGAATCGCTGATAAAGATAGATTGTGAGTATAATGATAGATCGCCATAATGATTATCTATCGCAAGAGATAAGATTAAAATCGCAATAACATGAAATTCATACAATAACTAACCTCTCCATGCTGTTTTCTCCGAGCTGGGGATCTATCATTTTACTCATAATCTATCGTTATCCACGATTCTCATTATCTGGGTACCTACCGTGGAGACCAACACATTGTTTGGCTAGGCTCGAATATCCTTGTCGAGGCCTACATATTTGTCTTAAGATTAAACTCCTTGTCGATGCCAGCACAATCTTCTGCAAGGTTTCGAATCCTTGTCGAGGCTTTCACTTTTTTTGAGGCCAACATAATTTTCGCTAAGGTTTTAGACCTAAATATTTGCTATCTTATTATCGGAACCTACACGATTTTCACCAATGCTCGAATCCTGGTCAAGACCTGCACATTCTACTTTTGTTCAAAAACGTGTCGATTCTATTGGTTTTTTTCTTCCTACGTTTAAATCCAGCTTTTGAGCTGTGTGGGGACGTCTATTGAATGTTGTCATTCCTGATATGCATATATTTTACTTATTCTTTTTAACATGACAAGTCACAATCTTAAATACTGAGCAAGCTGAAATGGGAGATTTGTCATAGTTTGCTGATTTAATCCCGAACAAGAGAAAATGTATCTAATAACGGGCAGATTCAGCAAAAACCTGAATAATAATTTTAATATATCAATCCTGTTGCTTGACAATGCTATTAGCTTCTTTGGTTTTATAAGATTGTGTGTTTTTGCATGAAACATTGTCGAGTTGATAGATGGGTTGGAGTTATTTCACCCACACAACTTGTTTCTTTGCATGAGAACCAGTTGAGGGAAGTGTGAGATTGTTGCAACCTAGAACCTGGTTTAAACTCACATTGGCATATTGTTTTCCCACTGACCTTTCCAAAGGCGGAACTAGTCTTTCCATAGCAGATTTCTACACACTTTCAGCACGAGCAACAGTTCATTATAATGTAATGTTACGTGCGAGGGCGACAATGTTGTTACACGACCAACGATACTTGCACAATTTCTTAAAACAGTAAAATTGGCAAACTTAAGCTGTGGAAGAGCATAGTCATTTAACTATTTAAATATATCTCAACCAACCAATCAACCCAGTTTTCTTTTCTTTCTTTTTTTCTTTAATTGACCTGTAGAGCTATTTTTAATAGTGAAAAACGTTATAGATTTCTAATTTTAATACTTTGCCCTATAATATCCTCACGTGAGGTAAAGGGTTTGAAGGGGGATGGACTAAGGTATCTCGCATGAGTGTTTGGTGAAGATGGAAAAATATGTCACCGAGGGAGAACTGTTTTTGCGGGAACGAGGATTTGCCGAGTTCCCGCCAAAAAAGTCCACCCTCGGTGACAGATTTTTCTATCTTTACCGAATGTCTCATGCAAGATACTTTTCCTTGCATACCTTATACTGTTCATAACATTGTTATGTTTACAAACTTAATTTTGTTTCATTATGTTGAAATATTACGTTTACGCAAACCTTATTTTCTTAATGACGTCACTAACTTGAATATATTACGTCAGATACTTGAAGACCTGACGTCACTCATGTAGCACTCCAACGTTATCTTTTACCTAGCATGAGTTTGAGGTGAAGATGGAAATATCTGTCACCGAGAAGAACTGTTTTTTGCGGAAACGAGGCTAACCCGAGGTAACAATTTTTTTTTAATCTTAACCGAATGTCTCATGCAAGATACTTTTTCTTGCATACATTTTACTGTTCATATCATTTCTGGTATATTTAAACTACTAAATTATGTTTCCTTACGTTGAAATATTCCCGTTAACGCAAACCTTAGGGAAAAGATATAATTCTATACACATTGCAGATGGTAGCGCCGCTTCTCCCACCAACTCTTGTCGTTTTAAAATTACACATAATATATTCTATCGTTATTTGTCGACCAAAGATAACAGATACTAAATTAAGTGTGGGATCAGCAAACTGTTATAAAAAAATTGTGTTATCCGAGAAACACACTGTGCTATGTCAAACCGTCCAAACACGGCTAAATTAAAGTATTTATTGTTTGCCACCAAGAGGTGATGATAGCTATAATGAAGATGTATCTATGGATACAGGTTGTGTCGCGGTATGAAATGGATCCACCACAACAGAAGACAGTGTCATCTTGGCACCGAACCATCCTGCCCAGAATTGTGTATCTTTACCCTCGTGATAATACCTGATATATCTAACACCGGGATCATAGTGTGAAAATGTATATCCCGTCTGAAATTGGATGCAATATAGCTCAACACGTATAATGGCAAAAAATCATCTCGTTGTAACAGTGGTTCAAGTCTTAACTCTTGGGGCCAAAATATCGAAATATAACATGCTTAGCCTAGTTAAAAATCTCACTACTGTAGCACTGGTAGGAATTCTCACATAACCGTGTAACAATATACCAAGTTTCTCAAAAAGGTCTCGAGTACGTCTCGGGTTGTCGCACGATCGAATTTTTGCGAACGGATTGACAGACGAAAGGTAAAATTATAGCCACTTGCGTTAAACCGTTAGAGGTCTAAAAGCAAGGATTAAAGTTGACTGTTTCAAACTAATATCTTGTGCAAATCTGTATCAATGCAGTGAAGTAGACTTCCATCAATAGTCATAATAAATTCATGTACTTGGTAGGTAAGAAAAAATTTGCTCTCAAAGAATGCCAAAAAATGAAATGGAAAATATACAAAATCGACTATTATTCAGAAAAACATGCAAGGTCTTTGCAATGATCCCTTGATGTATACATTTGTGGCTTTTTCTCTGTAAGAACGTTGATGATTTCAAAGACTTCAAGCGACTAGCAATTTGGAAAGTTAAAACTTGTAAATACTTACTTTGAACCAATCCCTGCCAGCAGGTTTGGTATCTTGAAATTTCCACTCTTTAATGGGAACAGAGTCATTCCTATTCCGCAGTAACTGAACTGCTATCTTGTACTGAATTCCACAGTCATGTCTTGCTGCATACCTGAAATTATATTAGCTTATTGTGTAAATTGTTAAAGATACTTTATAACACAATAGCCATAAAAGTTTAAACAAGAAATACAAAAAATATGTCTCAAGTAGGTTGATGTCATTTCTTAATACGACAGCGAATGTGATATATTTTGCGGGAATAAATACGCAATGTATATTAAAAATTTATAGTCAAAATCTGTAGCAAAGTTATGTTAATTAGAAACGTAATATAACCTTCAAGTTAAACTAAAAGATAGCATGAACTGAAAATGCTAAAAATATCACAAAGACATATTTTCCCGTAACGGACTAAACGGAAATTGATTATTCTGGTGACGCTGTTCCACTCTTTTCATAATAACTCTTTTTTCAATATTGTGCTGTTAGTTTTTTTTATGCAAATTAAGAAATTCTTTTAAACAACATTATTTCATGACTAATTACACCACCTCCCATGTCACTACACTAGGACCGTTGTACATAGCGGTATGCAAAAGCAACTAAAGTTTAGAATCCTAGAAATTACCACACCACATGTTACATTACCGAAAAAAATTAAACGGGTTTCGAAAACGTCACCTCGTACTTCCCTTCAGTGCAGATATCAGTTTCAATTAGCTCCTTTTATGGAAATATGCCAATTAAAAACAGTGTTAGAATGCCAATCATTGTAGGTGACATTATATAGGCATACGGATGATGTATATTGTGTCCGTTTCATGCAAGCGCTGCTGCCGTATTTGTATACAATATCTACATTTATAACAATCAACCAAGATCCTTTTACTAACCACTCAGATATAATGATATCTGGCCTCAAATTGTCGAGAACATATGCACTGATACCCCGCTTCTCAAGGTCTATAATTTGGTCCTTAATGCAAGAGCCATAGGATGTAGCCCAGCACTTGACACCTGAAAAACAGACATGTAATGTACATAAACAATATGACAAAGTTAATAGTTCAATCACTGCTGTTATCAATTGTATAACCCTATGAAAGCCGCTGTGCATGATATTTACGAGTATTTGTGCATTAGTTAGTTGTGCTGAACCCGAGGCGAGGCGGCATGAACAGTAATATGCAATTCCATTACTTCTCATGAACAGGCTCAATCAAACCGAGCCTGCAACATATAGATATTTGTCGTGTTTGGTGGCTTTCGAAGTCCTTTTTTAAATCAATTAAGTTATGATGTTAACTTGTTAAGAAAAGAAAACTGAAAATGTAAAGCGTTTTTTTTCTCTTCATTTTTATCTCTCGAATACAAATGTAACCCATAACATACTTTATATGGTTCATCACAAACACATAAGCATGCAACAGACATTACATTGATGTTCATTGCCTTTGAGAAATCACACCACATAAAGAAAACTGGCAAATCAGCAATATTTCTTTTCAAATGGCAATAAGCTTTGGTTTAATTTTTCCTTATTCCATTGCACATTTCTAAACAAATAAATAGATGAAAAGGGAACTTAGAAAGCCACCGAACACGACAAATATGAAATTACTGCTGGCTCGGTTTGATTGTTCATGGGCAGTAATGGTATTGCATATTACTGCCCATGCCGCCTAGCCCCGGGTTGAGCGCAACTCAATATTTACACCAATAAACAGTACAATTTTGATCTATCCCAAACGATGGTATGCATATGGCGGTGAACATGGAACCTTCAATGAGGTATTTTCAGATTAATACCATTCCATGTTCAGCGGCGTATGATCCCCAGAAAAAAGAATGGGTTTGCCCTAATCGAGAAACAATGGGCGGAACTAAACAGAATAGAATTTTGATAGGGGATCTTAGAATATAAATCCTGCGTTTCACAGACAACGCCAAAGTCAAAATTTAAAAAGCAGGAAGTATATCCTTGGGGGTGATTGTACAATATCCAAAACCTTAAAGGCTGGGATATTGAAACCATCTATATTTAAACTGGCCAAAATATAAAAACAAAAGTCATTTTAGAAGTACTAAAAGTCAGTAGTTTAAAATGAAAATGAATCTCTCGATAATATAAGGACAAATGGGTTTTAAGGTCCGAAATCACTCAGAGTCCAAGATCATCCATCAGGGTCCAAGATCACTAATCAATGTCCAAGATCACTCATTAGGGTTCCAAATCACTTACCAGTGTCCAAAATCACTCATTAGGGTCCAAGACCATTACACTTAGATTGGACATCAGTCTCAAGACAAGCCATTAGCTAGTGCATTCTCTCACCAGAGGGCGTGCTACACAAGTTTCGCTTACACCTCTGTCAACGCCCGATGTACAAGATTCTTGTACAAAATATAAATAATGAATAAAATGCTCGTGAGATTATTTTGATCTCTGTATATTTTCCTTAAAATGAAAATGGGTATTTTTATTTTTTTTAGAATTATGTTTAGGATATATTTTAACCCAAATTTTCGGGGAACTATTTTGCGGTGTGACGATAGAATATCACGTGTATGAGAACTACTTTTCCTGGCGTTGACAGAGGTGTAAGCGAAACTTGTGTAGCACGCCCTCTGGTGAGAGAATGTAGCTAGTGGTGTATTTATTTGCAAACTGAAGCCCTAAATCATTCAGTCGAATCATAACACCTGAATCACAAATCTAAAACACGAGTGTGCTTAATACAATTTAAAGGAATGAATTTCAATTTATTTTTATCAAACTGACATGTTATATTTCATCTATACTTAATACCTTTAGTATTAGCATCATGTGTGTAATCATACAATGGGTTACAGCCGCTCTGATCATCAATTCGCCAGCCATCACCTCCATTCTGCAGTATTCTCCAATATTTAAAACCTGAAATTAGAAATAAAGTCGAGAGGAAAATGTACCCTCACAAAAAGAAATACTTATGTCAAAAGGTACAAGTTATGTATTTCGATTTTGCCTTAACCATTTTTAACTTGTATTTTCTGTTTTTTCCATGTGGCAGTGTTCATGTCGCGGCGTACGGTCCCCAGATAAAATAATTGATTGCCTTAAACGAGAAAACAATGTTATAAATCCCACATATCATCTCTGAGTAACTGAACATTATTCAAAGATATATTGGTTGGGATATTTGAAACCATCCATCTTAATCATTGCCGAAATATTGCATGGTTGACTGGGCGCTGTCGTGGTATTTGTATGGCTTATATGTATACAAGTCTATCTATATACTTTATATTTAAGGTTTAAAAATGTGTATGTGTGTTATCTACTCAAGAATGTTTGTTTCGCTCACAAACAAGAACAAGTACCTCTTGTGTAGCTCTTGACATAAGAGCACACAGAAAAATTATCTAAGAGGTTGTGGACATCAGTTGCTGAACAGATGTTATTGCTATAAAGTGAACCAAGTAACTATGCGTGTGCTAAAGCAATGGCAGGCGTAGCAGAACAATTATATAAACTAATTTTTTAAGCATAAAGTATAAATTTATGATAAATTAATGTGCCGATTCCTTTAGCGTTTGTGACCGTTTGTGATAAGTGTCCACCCAAAGAACACAAAGTAAGTCACTGGGATTCTAAAAAATATCACAACGATCAAACAGACTATAAGCTTGGAGTCTGAAAAAAATGTATAACAGGAATTGCAACACCTAGAGAACATAGCCTCATAGGCAAAATGAATAGAGGAAAAGAGTGCATGGGTTTATCAAATGATCAGTTTCAAAAGAGACAATATAAACAATTAACGAAAAAGAAAACCTAAGGGGTTATTGCTTGTGTTGCAATCAGGCTTATTTTTGATTTTTGTATTTTTGTGCACTACTTTCTAATGAAAATAAACAAAATTTACCTTTACTTGCATCTGAATTCCGAATTAAGTTCCTCTTATATGGCCTTTGCAAATAAAATGATTTGAAGTCCTCTACCATTAACGCATTCAACAGTTCCTCTGTAAATTGGTAGTCAGCAATGCACTTTTCTTTCCAGCATGCTTGGCCCATTGTAATTGTCTGAAATGTATAAAACTCCACAACAACTTTGTTATGTATGTGAAACAACCTCAAGCATCTGATAGGCTGATATCAAAGGGCGTAATTGATTACAACACTGATTGGATGTACGGGGCGGCGTTTTACGGTCGCCACAGGTTCTCATTTTCTTTACTTTTTGTGGTGTCTTATTTCATTAACCCGTGATATCGTTTACTATTAGCTATGACAGGAGGCTGTGTTTTCTGACTGAAGCTATTCCTAAAATAGACATTTCACTTTCTAGTTCGAGAAAACAACATATAAGACATGAAATGTGACGTCATATATCAAAATATTTACACTTCAACTTCGTCCTCTACGATGAAGTCTTATTCATCTATATTTACATTTCAACTTCGTCCTCTACGATAAAGTCTTATTCATCAAACCGATCATAATTTCTGTTGGTAAACAGTGTGACGTATTATTTTAAAAGGCGTGGCTACAGTGGAGCCGTTCATAATTTATTGGACGTTGCACAATATTTAAGAAATAATCAATAGCTTTCGGTGAATTATCGCAGGATAATTCACGGGGCGGAGTTCAGATGCGTAAGGATATATCACGAGGGGCGTAGCCCCGAGTGATATATATCTACGCAGCTGAACGACGCCCCGTGAATTATCCTGCGATAATTCACCGGAAGCTTTTGATTATTTCAATTCTAACACGACACATCTGACTGAATAAGCGAAATAATCATAACTCATTTTAAGCGCGTTGTAATAAACTAAAATTGGTTATAAGTTCGGCAGTTAGTGTTTACTCCCTAAACATCTCCATAATTCGAAAACTGATAATTATTAAAAGATTGAATAACAAACGTTAATACATGTCCTTCCAACCGCGAATCCAGCACTCTCCAGTCGTCGTTCGAACCGTATTTGTCCTTCCAACGGTTTAATACTGCACCAGGAAATAACATGTAATAAGAGGTTATTAACCGGTGTTCAAGGGCCGGGAGGTGATATCGGCCCGGAAGAGCAATATTGGCCCGAGAGCTTTAGCTCGAGGGCCTATGTTGCTCTGCCGGGCCGATATCACCTCCCGGCCCTTGAACACCGGTTTATAACCATTTTATTAGATGTGCCGGGCTGATATCAAAGTCTGTCATTTGCAAGCATGCTCTTTAATTCATAAATTAACTCACCACTTGTCTATTCGTTAATTAACTACGTCACGATGAATGCTTTCGCTACTACGTCATTTAGAGTTTTGTGACGTAATTAAAGATTGTTTACATTTTCAAACTGTAACTGAGGAAGTTGCTGTCAGTTGATTTTTTAGTTTTATTTGGTTTTAAGTGATTATGTCTTCGAACGATTTGATAAAATTGTGCTGGATATGAGATTGAGAAAATTTGAGTTCTGGAAGTGTTTTACAGCGGTATGGGTATGTAAAGGCTGTTATTTGTGAGTGTTTCATTCTCATAACGCTGCTGGGAGCTTCAATTCAACAAAAACACAATGTAGGCATATCTTGTTTCAAAAAATAATAGGCCTAAAGCCTAAAGAAAATATGAAGGAACATGATTCTGGAAATACAGTGCTTTTTGTTCTTGGTTGTCCCCAGGTATGTACAATTTCTCCATGTTTCTCTTGTCATTTTGTCGCTCTTAGAAATATATCTCATGTTAGCATGCAAGTTCTTTTTTAAATGTGCTACTTCTTGCATCTAGCTCCAAAAGACTTGAATGGGACTCGATCGATTCAATTGTCGCCATCTTGAAATGTAAAAGTTCAATCCTGTATCAATGGTTACCACGTGCAAAAATTCGTGATACGGGATTTCTGCCCGCGATATCAGGTTTTCGGCCCGCGATATCAGGTTTTCGGCCCGCCCTTTATCATGCAAAGTACCCGGGCATTTTGGTCATTATTTGTTACTATTTATAGTAACACATGTAATAAACAACAGAAATGACTTGACGTCGTTAAAAAATGGCGCGTTAACGTCAACTTAACGTTGCCGCAACATAGCGGGAAATTATTATAGTATTTCATCTAAATATATAAAATAAACATTATTCTATTACTCTGGTATCATCATATTACGCGCGGGTAAAATTTTCGCGTATATTGTGATTTCTTAAATGCGCGAAATTTAATCCCAGCGAAAAATACAATTGTCACGTGATAAGTTTATACCGACATGTATTTAGTAATAGCCGTGCCCACGCGCGGTGAATTATCGTGTAATAATTCACAGCAAATTCAATGGGAAAATCGTCAAGTCGTGGTAGAATTTGATTTATGGCGTCGCCGAGCACGAATGTTTTGCCACGAGTAGCTGCAAAAAAGCCTGCTGTCATTCACTGTGTCGTCAACGTGGCTGTTCCAACAGCCTTTTGAAAAAGCAGTAATATAACGAATTCTCATAATATCTGTATTAATGGGAGTATTTATGAGAGTAAATATAAGGATTGAATCAATATTTAATGGTTTTCAATTGGGTATGGAAAAGGGTTGGGTTGTTTAAAGTACATGCACTTTAAACAACCCAACTGTTTTCCATACCCAAATGAAAACAATAAAATATCGATTCAATCCTTAAAAAAATCATAATTTCTGATGGTAAACATTGTGACGTATTACAAGTAAGGCATGGCTACAGTAAAACCATTCACAATTTATTAGACGTTGCACAATAGCTTGACGCTTGACGGCGCCGAAAACGCACGTTTTGCCACGAGCTGCAATCCGCTTTTTCGTCAACGTTGCTGTTCAAACAGCCATTCGAAAAAAGACGTAACATCGCGAATTCTTCTAATAGGCTAATTTCTGTATTAATGAAAGTATTTATGTGTGTAAATATAAGGATTGAATCGATATTTGATAGTTTTTATTTGGGTGAGAAAACAGTCGGATTGTTTAAAGTACGCGTGAAGCCCTTCGGGGTTTGCACACTTTAAACAAACTCAACTGTTTTCCATGCCCAAATGAAAACCATCAAGTATCGATTCAATCCTTAAATAGTAATTTCCCGCAAATTTGACGCCATGTGCTTAGGATGAAAATTTGATTCGCTGGCTTTCATAGGGTTGAAACGGAATCATCGTACAAGTTTGACACAGTTCATAAGCTATTGGATAAATTTAAATTTTATTACACACTTTGAACAAGAATGTGTTAACTAGTTTGAGAAACGGAATCATCGTACAAGTTTGGCACAGTTCATAAGCTATTGGATAAATTTAAATTTTATTACACACTTTGAACAAGAATGTGTTAACTAGTTTGAGAAACGGAATCATCGTACAAGTTTGACACAGTTCATAAGCTATTGGATAAATTTTAATTTTATTACACACTTTGAACAAGAATATGTTAACTAGTTTGAGTATCTCATGCATTAGCAACCTCTGTGCAGTGATTTGCTTCGTTTTGCTACACAACTGTTACTGAAACTGTAAGGGGAAGTAACCACTACGAGGGGTTCGAGTTGATCGATTTCTTTAAAAAGTCAGTTCCACACAAAATGTTTAGGAATTTCAATAAATTAAAATCTAATGGTAAAAACTATTATAACATTTGTATGTTTACATATATTTTCAATTAAACTTCGTCCTCGGCGATGAAGCCTTATTCATCTAACGAATTATAACTTCTGAAGGATTTAAGTGTAACATACTACTAAAAGAGTTATGGCTACAGTACAACCGTTCACAATTTATTGGACGGTGCACACAATGTATTGACGTGTGACGTCGACGAGCATGCATTTGGGCATGAAAACAGTTGGATTGTTTAAAGTACGCGTGAAGCCCTTCGGGGCTTCACATAATTTAAACAACCCAGACCAAAATGAAAGTCATCAAATACTGATTTAAATATTAAGTTAAACTTTAATTTTTTGGAATTCAAATTAAAGTAAAATCTAACTGCAAACCTTGATCTTGGTGGCTAGTTTAGTTACTTAGTCCGGTAATGGCACTTTAAAAGTTAAATTGTTAATACAAAGATTACATCATATGTCACCGTTTATAGCTAAGCCAATTAAACTTTGTAGCAGTTCGACAGGATGCGACCTATACAGATTGTAATTATTTAAATGTTCATGCGCGTTATCAGCTTAATATATATTTTAATATTCAAACTCATTACGTTATTGACAGATATTGAGGCAGTTTTAATACGGATCGATTGGGTTTTGCGCAAAAACCAAAGATCCTATGAACTAATGAGGCACATTTAATCGCGAAGATGGAACTCCGATGAATTCAGGCAGCGCAGTTCATTTGGTGCAAAGATAGAATTCCACTTAAGCCCCGTTTACACAGCAGTATCGAGGACTGGTCCCAAGTTCATCAAACTAAATCAGGAGACCAGTCTCAAATCTGAAGCATTCTCTAATCTCAGTTTTATGATCTTGGGCCCTGCTCATAAGTGGACTCAATTTGACTTTTTTTCTGCTCAGTTACTGGTCTTTTAATATATCAACTTATCAGATACTATGCAATGTATGTATTTCAAATTAAAAACTTCCTGGACTACTTTTAACAATGCATCTTGAAGACAGACATTTTTTAATATTTAGTGTGACACGGAAATTAACTCTATTGTTTTGAAAGAGCTAGGAAACACCTTGATATAATAAGAAACCAAAGTTTAATAAGGAAAAATACTCTTCAAACATTCAGAAGTTGTAGAGCTCAATTACTGAACATATTTAAGTGGGCCTTTTCTTAAAATGAGTGTTAAGGTACGACTGGAATAATTTGAAACTCGGACATTTGTTAGGATGAAATAAATAATTATTATTATAATAGAACGAAGAAAATAATATCAGTAAAACTTTATTGTGATTTTATTGATCCTTGTGTACTCATCAGTGCAAAAAAGTTCACTTTTATGACTTTGTTACTCTTGTGTCAACTTGAAATATTTACAGGAACTGGTGCATGCGCTTGCAAGTCAGCGAACTGCCTTAATAAATCATTTCTTGACTTTCAGTACGTGACATGTTTCTAAGCTGGATGTTAACAAAAATTCTCAAATTCAAACAAGCATCTTTAATATTTTTCTACACGATTCATAATATGTGTATAGATGACAAAAAATCATTATTATTAAAAAGTGAATCAGGAATTGAAACATCCAGAAGACACAGCCTCTATACATACCAGAAAAGTAAAGAAGAAAAGAGAGCGAGCATGGTTTAATAATCACTGGTAAAATAAACACTACAAACAATTAACGAAAAAATAAGAACCCGAAGAATTGTGACCTTGGAACTGTCAATTTGCTACTGGGGGTTTAATCCCAGTTCTAGCGTGCATCAACCTCACACTTGTTCCAACAGGTTCACATAATTATGAACAAACAAGTACAAGTTGTCTTTGTGAAAAAGCTCCAACCCACCCATCATCTCGACAATGTTGCATGCAAAAGCACTCTATCATATAAAACAAGAAATTTCCATTACCCATCTTTTCTGCAGGCCCTGATATTCTTCGTTGCCAATCCGTTGTTGATTTATGCCTTTTGTTAAAATACGGAGAATTCGCCAATGCTATTTCTGATCAATTTAAAAAAAATATAAGTCTGAATTTCAGTCAAAAGTCTTGGACCCAAAACATCTTGACATGTATATCAACAAAATTGTAAAAGCTTGTCGTGTAAAACATTCAGAGAAAAAAGTGCATCGTCCTAATTGTTTTGTTTTAAGTTTGTTATGTGCTTTTAGTTTCCCTTGAAAACGATTGAGTTAAAGAATTCCCAGGTTCTCATTTTCGTTAGTTGTTTGTGGTGTCTTTTTTAATTGATAATTTTATAAGCATGCCCTCTTTTCCTCTCTACTTTTAGGATATGTTGGGAAGCCGTGTTTACTGGGTGTGGCTTATCCTGATCTGCATATTTCACCTATACTATCTGATATCGCTGGCAGGATACACCAAATGCTGTAAGTCACTTGCCCGGAACTAGACCATTATGTCAATTATCCTACCATGGACCAAGATCATAAAACTAAAATTGAAGACCAGTCACAAATCTCAAGCAATTTCAGTCAGATGCTTGGGATTTGAGACTAGTCTCATGACTCAGTTTTCCCAACCTGTGGCTGGCAGTTTTGTATGTTTTATTTTTTCTTTGTTTTTTTTTTCTTTTTCTGCACCGCCATATGCTTTCCATCATTTGGAATGGATCAAAATTGTATTGTTTATTGGTGTAAATATTGAGTTGCGCTCAACCCGGGGCTAGGCGGCGTGGACAGTAATTTGCATTTCCATTACTGTCCATTAACAGGCGCAGTCAAACCGAGCCTGCACCATTTTCGTATTTGTCGTGTTCGGTGGCTTTCAAAGTTCCCTTTTCATCCATTGTAAGGCTAAATATATAAGTTCACAAGATACCATGATAAGAAAGAAATAATTTAAAAGATAAATTCTATGGTTTATTTCCATTCCAAAGATTTTTTCCTTATTACGTAGTTGTAATAAAATTACGATGAATGCATTTGAATAAGTAAAAATGAGGATTGTTTTTTTCGTTTTTGTTCTGTTATTCATAATTTGACGCCAACTGTCTCCGAAAGGGCACACGTTTTGAAAGTTCACAAAGAGAAAAGCTATATAAAAATCACATTGTTTTCAAAACATATCCGTCTTGAATATATATGGAATATTAAAACAGTATGCATTCTGTAGGTTCGTATTTTTCGAGTCGGGTATGTGAACAATATCGCGCGAGACCGAAGGTCGAGCGTGATGTGGTGTACATACGCAACGAGAAATAATACGAACCATCAGAATGCATACTATTATAATGCTCCTTTTATTATATACCCTTCTCGCTTAAAACAGATTTAAATAAAGTAAACAACAAAATTTTAGTCAATAGATTGGTTAACATAATAACAGAAATAACAAAAAAATAGTAACGCGATAGTAAATTTATGAATGGCGTAAAAAATTTATGAACGGCGTGCAAATCGTAACGGTTGTAAAACTGCGACGGAAATTTCCTATTCTGGAGTTCGTTCTGTGCCGAAAAATTACGAAAACCTAGTGTGACGTCACACAGAACACACATTGTTCAATACGGAATTTCTAATCTGACTAGTTGTATCAATTTTGCGGATTAACGATGCACTATTCTAAAACCATTCATGGGTATATAATAAAATTTCATAACAAATGAAATGCGTAATACAAAGATATCCATGTTATTAGCCAAGAAAGCCAAAGGTAGTGATTAATCTGGCTCCAGCATGTTCGTCTATCGTCCGGTTGTTGACGCGATAGAGGCTACAGTTTCATCCGATTGTCATCCATCTTGGTCAGAATGTTTGTCTTAAAGGTGATTCGGTCACTTCTTAAGAGGGTCAACGATTCAAAAACTAGGTCACTAGGTCATTTTTAAGAAACCTTGTTAACAAACATAGACACTCTTTTTACACTTCAACGTCGTCTTATTTACCAAACGAATCATGATTTCTAATGGTACGCAGTGTAACGTATTACTTTTAGAGGCGAGGTTACTTTTAAAGCCGCTCCGAATGTATTGGTCTACACACAATGTTTTGACGTATTAAGTGGACGACCACGTTGTGCCACGAGATGTGAAAACAAGTGCTGCCATTTAGTTTTGGTCAACGCGGCTGTTCAAACGTTGGAAAATAGCAGAAATTTCATGAATTCTTCTCATAATTTTTGTTTTAATAAGAAAATTTATGTGTGAAATATAAGGACTGAACCGTTATTTAATGGTTTTTATTTGGGTATGAAAAACAGTTTAATTGTTTAAAGTACGCGTGAAGCCCCCAACTGTTTTCAATACCCAGATGAAAACCATCAAATATCGATTCAAACCTTATCCCTTTACACTATATATACCCATTTTATCAGATGTGCAACCATTGTAAATGATCCAGATCAGCCGAAACATTCATTTGTTTGATCATTATCTGCACTGTTTACGATTTGGTCAGAAATAACCGAAGAAATAAAAAAACGAACAGTGTAGATCTTAATCAGACGGCACAGATGTGCCGGCTGATCTGGATCTACACTGTTCTCCCATGTCATAAATTAATATTTCGAGAAAAGGGTTAAGTCGATCAAAGTTTGTTATGTTTTCCACCACAAGAGGTGATGATAGTTATGATGAGGATGCAGGTTGTGCCGCGGTATGAAATGGATCCACCACAACAGAAGACAGTGTCATCTTTGCCCCGAACCATCCTGCCCAGTATTTTGTATCTTTTCCCTCGTGATAATACCTGATATATCGAACACCAGGATCATAGTGTGAAAATGTATATCCCGTCTGAAATTAGATTAAGTTAAAACAGAAACGCAACGGCATTATAAAATGGTATTGCCCCTGCTGGGGAGCGAACCAGTACGACGACAGCGCCTAGCTTTGCAGTTCCAACAACCTAAAAAGGCAAAAAACACCTTGATGTATTGTATCAGTACAGTTTGTTTTACAGCTGGGTCCAAACGTCGAAAGTTAATCCTTTGGTTAAATTTCGATTAGGTATTTCTTACCAATAAAACAATATTTCTTCACTTTAGTATATGTATTTGTAAATTAAAGAGCTAGCTTCTATTGTCATGAACAGTCACATGTATACATACACATTCCTGTGCGGGTTCGCTCCCAGGTAGAGGCAATATCATTTGTATCTCACGCTAGCGCTTTTTGTGCAGTGTGGCGGCCGTAAAAAGTCTCCTAGTACATATATAGTCAGTACTGTTACATGTATGAGTAAAATAATCCGTAACGATGTCGTGCAGTGATGATAACGTATATCGGGGCTATCGATCAACCTTTTTGGGGTTGTCCAGGCTAGCTCAATTGGTTTCGTTGTCGGAATTGCAAGGCTAGGCGCTGTCGCCGTGACGATGCGAGTTCGCTCTCAGGTAGAGGCAATATCATTTAATAGTTTATCAAGCAGATAAAGTTAGAGGAATTTTACCCAGCAAGTTAATCCAGCGGATAAAGTTGGTGGAATTTTAACGCGAGAGTAGTTAATCCAGCGGATAAAGTTGGTGGAATTTTAACGCGAGAGTAGTTAATCCAGCGGATAAAGTTGGTGGAATTTTAACCCTAGAGTAGTTAATCCAGTGGATAAAATTTGTGGAATTTTAACATGAGAATAGTTTATCCAGCAGATAAAGTTCATTGAATTTTAACCCGCGATAAGTTTAACCAGCAGATAAAGTTGGTTGAGTTTTAACCCATGAGTTGTTTTTTCCAGCAGAAAAAGGTTGTGCCATTTTAACCAGCGAGTAGTTTATCCAGATGATAAAGATTAACCCGCGAGAAGTTTATTCAGCAGATAAATTTAAGTTGGTGGATTTTTACCCCGTGAGAAGTTTATCCAGAGAATAGAGTTGGTGGAATTTTAATAAGCGAGTTGTTTATCCAGCGGATAAAGTTGTTGGAATTTGTACATGCGGGTAATTTATCCTGCGGATAAAGTTGTTGGAATTGGTACATGCGGGTAGATTATCCTGCGGATGAAATTAGTGGAACATTAACCTATAAGAAGTTTAGCAACAAATCATAAACGATGCAAGTGAATACAGACTCTGACAAAGACTTACTTTGAACCAGTCCCTGCCCTCGGGTTTGGTATCTTGAAACTTCCACTGTTTAACAGGAACAGAGTCATTCTTATCCCGAAGTAACTGAACTTCTATCTTGTACTTAATTCCACAGTCATGTCTTGCTGCATACCTGAAATTATAATGTGCATATCAGGTCAACTGTTAAATGATACTTGTAAATTGTTTAACATAATAACCATGGAAGTTTTAACTAGAAAAAAGTGAAATATGAAGATAACGAATCGCCAGACTCAGAAACGCACTCAACGAAAAGGTAGAGAGGAGTCTAAGAGAGCATGGGGTTATTTTTTTTTTTTTTGGCGTTCACCTTTTTTCGGCGTGTAAGCGTGGTGCTGCGCTTTTGGATAGGAGACCGCCATATTGCAGGCTCAGCACCTCCGACTTCGGATCTCCTTGCGGGTCCTCCTATACCGACACCCGCCGAATCGGTCGTAATGCTAACCCTTACACCCTGAGCGCCAAGGAGGGAAGCCATTACTACCATTTTTTTTAAAGTTTTGGTATGACCCGGCCGGGGATCGAACCCACGACCTCCCAGTCCGGAAGCGGACGCTCTACCTACTGAGCTAACCGGGCTGGTAGCATGGGGTTATAAGAACATCAATTTCAGATAAGACGACACAAACAATTAACGACAAAGAGAACCTTTTTACGAAAATGTTTGTGCGGAACGCTGAAGTCATTCTTTGAAATGACTTCATAAAATGGCTAGCAGACGACAGTGGTTATTATGCATTTCGCGGGAATATAACTATGTAAAAATCTTTAAACGAAAACATGAATATAAACGTGTGTTCTTTTCTCAAACAAATAGCACAAACCGGCATCAAAATGATAAAACTGAGTATAGAAACCAGTCTCCAATAGACTTCTTTTTATTTCTACCAATCAGATACCTACTGTAAGATTTGATACTGGTCTCCATTATATGGAGTTTGATATAAACCGACATAGATAGGAGTTGGATAAAACCCCACACAAAGATATAGAGACTATGATCTGCATTTTTCATAAAAAACTCTTTTACCTATGTTATGCTGAAGTTTTGTTCTGTTTTTGTTGATGTTTTTTCATGCTAAGAACTCAGTTCTATGATATAACTGCACTTTGAAAAAATATGTCATGACTGACCACCATCTCTTATGTAACTACCTCAATGTCAGCATCGCGGACAAGTGCCCATTTCTGACATACCAAACTATACATACCGGTAGATCTAACAATTTCCGTTTAAATTACAAGCATTTTGTGACAAATATTTTTTCATTACGTCGTATCGATTTTGCAAAGATCTATTGAGCAGCATTTGTAAGAAAAACTATGCAGTCCCCCAACTTTTCCGCTTCTAATTGAAACAGTCTATTATCACGATTGCAGGATGACTGTTTTAAAACTGCCGACTCTGTTTTCTAAAACAGTATATCACCTTTACAGAAGAAAATTTATTGTCACTATTCACCTTTGTTTTGTTGGAGGAAACTTTAGTTTTGATCAGTGTACTGGTATGCAAACAGACAAGAACCTGAATGTAGAATCCTAGAAAATGGTCATTGTAAATGCTACATTACTGAAATGCTAAAGATGTTTTAGAACAATTCATTACAAAACAAACAAGATACATGTACTAACCACTCAGATATAATGATATCTGGTCTCACATTGTCAAGAACATGTGCACTGATGCCCCTCTTCTCAAGGTCTATAATTTGCTCCTTACCACAAGTATCGTATGATGTAACCCAGCACTTGGCATCTGCAAACAGATACATGTATACGGTGAATGTAACAATTGTAAGGTTGAATATCTAGAATATGCTGAAAATGTTTTGCTCTTTATTCTTTACTATTCTTTACTCTTACAAGGCTTTTAATAGTGTATTATTTTACATGTTTATTCAATCAGTACTGTTATTAGAAACGTCCTTTGAAGGTCGTTGACCACGATACTTAATGTATATTTTCTAATTGTCGTGTTTGGTGGCTTTCAAAGTTCCTTTTTAGTCTATTTAATTTCTAGGAACAAATGTTAATATGATTACCCTTCGAGATAATTCACATGTCTATGGCTAAGTCTTCTGTTTTTTGTGGCAGTAACTCTTACTGAATGGTTGTATTTAAACCTAAAATAATGTATTAATTCTACCTTTGGTGCTTTTATCGTTGGTGTAATCACACAAAGGATTACACGCTGTCTGATTATCAATGCTCCAGCGATCTCCTCCATTCTGAAGTATATTCCAGTGTTGAAAACCTAAAAATAGACATGTGTCAAGAGCACAAGCGATCGTACCTACTCGTTGATCTTCGGCAAGCTTCGGAGTGATTACGTTGAACTCACTGAAGCGTGATCCGAGTGGAGGACACTCGCCGCAAAAAATGTTTATGTCAGAAATACACTTAACAAGTTTTCTAAGTATACACCTTCTTTCCGGTCCATTCCTGGCTTGATAATTGAGCTATTGCTCTAAAACTTTCGGTAAAACACGCAATTAATATTAACTGATTTATTAGCAAAAGATAATTCCAAATGACAGACAACTGACTGCTCACAATCATTTTGAAGCGGATTTTTTATCGTGGTGGATCAGTTTTAATTCTTTGGGCTAGTGTGTCAATGCACAAGAGGACTGCAGCAGTTTCAATCCAAGAGAACTTAAATTCTGAAGAACAAGAAAATACACAAACATGTAAAACATAAGAAGCTAAAAGCACGTAAAACAAAAGGGCGGGTACTCAATGACCTTACCGAAACCAGAGCCCCGGGAGTCAAATCAGCAAGAACACGATGCAAAGTTTTTTCAGTTTATATTTATCACGCCCGATGACTGCTTCCTGGGTTGAAACCAGGTCCCAGCTGATAATGTTGGTGGAAAACTGAGTTTGGAAACCAGTCTCAATTCTCAAGCATCTGATTAACTGAAATGGCGACCAGTTTTTAGACTGGCGCATGCGCCAGTCTTAAGTAACGATGCCATGAACGCTGCGACGCGCCGTTGTTAACTTCGGGTGTATCATTGCGACCACGAGAGCGTATCAAGTAAGTGGGGTTTTGTGGTCACCGCGAAAGCAGGCCGAAATGTTCTGCACAAGTGTGAAGCACAATGCAGCACACCATTCCACGAATGCTGAGCGATTGATAGTAAGTTTCCGTGTAATTTTGGAGCATCCATGCCAAAAACGCCAGCTAACAAATGTAGAGTGAAATCACGACCAGCTACGGCAGTGAACAAGCAACTGGATATGCATGAGTAGTTAAGTTACGCCTGAAAGATTTCGTAGTTGTGTGGCATAAAAAGTAGTGCATTTTAAGAAAATACAAATATTTCGAGAAGGAATCCGTTTATTCAAAATCGACACGTCATAATTTTCTGTTTCTTGCATTGTAAACACAGGTCGCTTTTCAATACACACCTCATTCAAGGTTAAGCAATGGGCGATTTAACCAATCACAATCGATTTCTTTACTATCAGCTGGATAACTCCGCCTCTCCACGTGGTCGAATTGTGTCGTTTGATCGTATTTTGGCTCTGCCGACTGTTGATATTCTCAATTAATAGCGGATGTGTTTGACATAATGTTCAATGATTTTAATGAGATGCGATCATGAGTAATAATTTGGTTATTCTTTGTTCTCTGATTATAAGACAAACACTTCGAAAATTGTACTGTATACATGTATGAAAATAATTGCGCGATAATTGGTTTGTGTTAACTAAATACCTATTATGATATTATTTTTATATATGTGAAGCTGTCTATATGTTTCCTGGTATCGTAAATTAATTTAATTTCAGATTGTGAGTGGGTTTTTTTCCACCTTATCAAGAGTGAAGACAAAGCTTAGAAGCAGGCTTGACCATTCAACATTAAATTCATTGTTAATGATATCCATGGAAGGTCCTGATGTACTGAAGTTTGATTATAATAAGGCAGTCAGCACTTGGGCCCAAGAAAAAAGAGGCGTCTGAAAGTTTAATCCTAATCCTGTCAGTTGTAATGAAACATTGAGTTTGATATGTGTGAGATATCTTGGATAATGAAGGTGAAAAACTAACTATACAGAGTATATAGTTGACATTGTAACTCAGTTTATGTAATTAAAACACATGTTGACATACTGTTTACACATTGTTTCACATTATTTATGTTTTTAAACTTCGTACCTTTCTTGGCTCTAAAGAGATAAAAAAAAAACATCTATGTACTATATATGTTGTTGCAGTAAACTTTGGTACAAATATAAAACTGTATAAAATGATAGTTAAAAAATAAAGTTTCGCGAGCTAAAATCCACGAACAGTCCAGCGACAACCCTTCCAAAAATCCTGGGGAGACCGTAAGTAAGTTGGCGATATTTTTTGTTAATGCATTGTTTCGATCGACGTAAAAATTAAGATTGTAACTGTTTCAGTCTCTTATGGTACGTGAGCCTTGTGCATTTCATTGTTGACACTACTCAGTTGTGGCGGAGACTGATCATCGTTATTCTAGCAAAATTTAACCGCTAATCATACGCTCCTGCATCAAAAAGACCCCAAACCTAAAAGTGGAAAACCTAATTTCCTTGCATCAAAATACAAGTACCTGCATCTATTGAAATCCCTGAATATACTGAATTGTTTGCTAATGTTGATGATAGTAACTGTCACAAAGTTTCACGAAAAAAATCACACATAGTTTCATATGTTTAAAGTAGTGATATCTGTGCAGGGCAAGTTCGATTCAACCAGCGCGCCAGTCTTTCAACGCTTTCAGCGCTTTGATTTACCTTCAACTCTGTACTGGCGACAAGTGTTGATTTTGGAAACAGCAGAAGAATCTCATTTCTGGTAGATTTTGAACAGGCAATCTCCGGATAAGGAGTCCGGCAGTATATACCTATACAAACGAATGTTCATCCACAATGACAAGTCAACGAGATACAGGAGGAACTTTAAAGAGAACGATCACACCGACTATAAGTTAAGATTCTAAGTTTCGGTTCTGCTTACTCTTGCTAGATCTAAATGTGTGTTTCTATTACACGGAGAAAACAATTTACCTTTACTGGCATCTGGATTCCGAATTAGGTTTCTGTTATACGGCCTTTGGAAATAGAGTAATTTATAGTCGTCTATCTTTAAAAGTTTGAACTGTTGATCAGTAAAATGGAAGTTAACTTTGTTCTTTTCTCTCCAATACGCTTGATCCATTTCAATTGTCTGAAATATAAAAATATTCATATTTCAAAAATGTAAATTGTTCCGACTAGATCTTATCATCTCGACGAAATATTGTATATTAATTACTTGTAGAAAGTATTTTTCCGCCGTAGATGTCTCCCTGAACATATAGTCAGTACTGTTTTCAGTTAATAACCGGTTACCGATGTCATGCGGGGAGGGTGTCAGGGTTATCTTTATCGTTAGAGTATTCCGATTTGCACAGCAAGGCTTTGTCCCCGTACAGAACTTGCTCGATTGCCAGTTTGATCATTTGAGTTTAGTATTATATAGTTATTTGGTTTCTTGACAGGGAATGAGAGGATATATTGCCGGTCTGGGTGTCATATTACCCGAGCCGCAGGCGAGGGATAATATGACACCCAGACCGGCAATATATCCTCACATACCCTTTCAAGGAACCAAATAATTGTTTTATTAAACTGCAAAGACTTTTATATACAAAATTAATAAGCAAACATCGATTTTTCGATTATTTCGCTTATTTAATGCCGAACGGTTTATTTCCCCTCTGAGGACCTCAATAATTACATGTCTGACGTCATTAATTTACCTGCATGACGTCACTTCTATAGAAATTGAATGGACTATCCATTTGATTTTTATTCTCAAAATTTGAGAATAATCTGATCGTTTTCAACGTTAAAAACATAACAGAAATATTTTCTGTAACAATTTTAGTAATCCCTAAGCATACCGCTTTATAATTTACAAGATCGGCTTCAAATTATGCATTTTTACAGAAATTCAAAACAAAATGGCGGACGACAACAAAAGGTGGGAGGCCAGACGGGGAAATTAAGGCACGTGCAGTTCATATCTACGGCCGATCCGTAAATACGGATATACATCAACGGAAAATTAACCAATCAAATTCAAGGAAATTTCTTTGCAGTATAATAATCCTACTTATTTGCGGTTTTTGTGCAGTGTGGCGGCCGTAGAAAGTCTCCCCGTACATACAGTCAGAACTATATTCAGTATATAATCCGGTAAGCGATGTCATTTTATGATGAATACGTTTATCAGAGTTATCCACGCAACCTTTATGGGGTTGTCCCGGCTAGCTCAATCGGAAGTGTTATCGGATTTGAATGGCTAGGAGCTGTCGAAGTACAGTACGAGTTCGATACTCAGTATAATCAATAACATTTGGTTATAAATTGGTTATAAATTAAATTTTAAATTTAGGAATTATAAAAAACAAATTAAAGAATAATTTTTTGCTGCATACCTGATACTGACGGTTTCGTTAGTTATTTAGTCCGGTGATTTTGGTACTTTAGTTGGTTAATTTATTATAAAACGATAACAACACGTTTCATCGTTTATAGTCTTAACAAGCGCACTTTGTGGTAGGCCTACTTGTTTTTAAGACAGGAAGTGACCTATACACAGAGTTAATTGTATTGTTTATGCCCATGAAAATATTGCTAAATAAAAGAGTGTTTTGTATTTCAGTTTCCAAATAAAATATCAAAATTTATCATATTAATTTTAAGGGCCTGCATAAAAGGTTAATTTGATGTAATATTCCTACACCGTTAACGAACGACTGAATATATACTTAAGGACAATGAAAACGCACGGTCGGGATAATTGCATTTTAACAAGAAAAATATATATCTTACAAATATTTTTCACAGTTTCATAAAACCGAATGCATTGCGGCCTTTAGATACCAATATTATGAAAATTGATTGCATAATAAAAAAGTTATTGCGTAATAAAGACAGTACCCCAAAAATCAAAAGTAACACTTTTGGCTAAATTTGACAAATGAACAAAAGGAAACAGACTGAACCAATTCATTGTCGCGATTAGCAAAAACGTGTTACTTTTGATTTTTGGGTTACTGTCTTTATTTACTTAAGTGTATTTAAAGCTTAAGTTATAAGGTTGCTAACGCAATAAAGACACTCAGGTCATAAAATTTACTGTTTAGTCCAAAATTTCGGAATTCAGTGTCCTGATCCTTCAGTCAGCTTCCAATAAATGGTTTTCTCTTAATTATGAAATTTTAGAAATTGTTGGGAATCTTGGTTTCTTTTCGTTCTTCTTTCGGTTTCAAGGTCAAAGTATTTTGCTACATTTCAAAAACAACTGGCAATATATTGACAAATGATAAGAGATGATGGTGTGCCCTTCGGAATGCCAATGCTCCGTTCACTGACAACGACGAGGTAAAATAAGGGTCAAAAAGGTTCTATCTGCAATAATAAAATAGCATAAACCATTTCTGTTCTGAGTTTAATGAAATATCCCCTTATCACATACAATGCAATCTACGTACTTCGAATTTTAAACTTCCTGGGCCACTTTAAACAAAAGATCTTGAAGACACACTTTTAATAAACAAAGTGAGCCGGAATTCAGCTCTTTGTGAAAGTGTAAGGCTAGAAAACTACTGATGTCTGATAATGACAATCCTACCGAAGGTTACTTAACATATACGAACAGGAAAAGAACAGAAGATAAGAGCTCAATTGTTGAAAATGTTTAAAGGAAGACAAAATTTGCTGATGGCGAAAACTGGCTAAGATTTCAAAAATGAGTTTTTTGTGAAAATACTCATTGCCACTTAGATTTGAGTGAAGAAATGTTTTTATCTAAGGATGTTCTAATATTTGCACGCTCTTATCTCTTGTTCTAATTACCAAGCTCATGCTAAAACAAAAGAAAAAGCGTTTGCATAAGAACTCTAAAATTCATGGACAATATACGAAAGCAACTCATACCTGAAATAAGTATATGCTGATCTACAATAAGTTGTGGCAATTCGTCATATAAAATGTAAGTGTTTTCAAGAGATTCAAGAAAGACTCCCTTCCTGTCTACTTTCGGTTTGAAGGTCAGGTCCAAACATTTTGCTGTATTACTTAAAATGTCTGACATTACTTTGACAGATGACCGCAAACTATTGTAATTAGGTGTTTACGCGATATATGTATCATTTTGCTAGACATTTTAAACAGCGATTCCATAGTTCTCGTGCAAACGGTATTTCCTTTTTTTGTGTCTTTTCTATGTAAATAACGCATTTTTAAAAAATAATTTGAACATTTAAACTTAAATAAAGCTACAGGACACTCACTATATTTCTTCACTTTCTTTGGTCTGCCAGTGACAATTAATGTCGAGATTTGAAAAGATACATAAAATAATGGAGCCGAAACAAGACATGAGGGAGGTCTTTCTCGAATTTATTGAAGTTCTCTTTCCATTTCAGTATTATCTCAACAACGTATTGTAGCTACATAATTGGGGCACGTCACGGGAAAAGGTACATTCGGCCATATTTTGTTTCATTTTAGTTGTTACTATATTTGGAAAAAAAACAAACTTTCTTTTAGTTTCTCATAACTAAAAGTTAGTTTGTTACTCATTTTGACAATAAAACGATATTTTTACATCGAAATGCATACTAATTAATGTCGTCTGGTCGACTTTTTGACGCCATTTCAAGGATTGACGTCAACTGTCCGAAGGTACCTTTTCCCGTGACGCGCCCCAATTATGTTGATCAGCTTGTGCACACGTTACATTTTTTTTTAATTGATCTTTAGTATTGCGAATGGTTGCAAATGCTTTTTCTGTAAAATTTACTTATGTTAAGCATGATGTTAATTATTTACCATTGACCAATGTACTAACACTGTTTAATGTTTATTGCAGTAAAAATTTGATGTAAATATTGAATTACGTTCAACCCTGGGCTAGACGGCGCAGGCAGTAATATGCATTTTCATTACTGTCCATGAACAGGCTCAATCAAACCGAGCCTGCAATATTTTCATATTTGTCGTGTTCGGTGGCTTTCAAATTGCCTTTTCATTTATTATAATATCACAGTAGATTTGTTTGTACTTTGTGGCGGCTGTTAAAGGTCTCCCCGTACATTCAATCAGTGCTGTTATCAGAGACGTCCTTTGAAGGTCGTTGAGCACGATACTTATGTACTATATAAATAGTACTTCTAAAGTTTCTTTTGTTTTAATATTTCGGCCAACTGAAAGATGGGTGGTTTCAATATCCCAGCCACTGTAGTTTTGGATATTGTTCAATCACCCAAGGGATATATTTCGTTTTTTTTTAATTTTGCCTTTGGCGATGTCTGTGATATGCAGGATTTATATTCTCAGATCACCTATCTAAATTTAATTCTGTTTAGATCCGCCCATTGTTTTCTCGTTTAGGTCAAACCCATTCTTTTATCTGGGGACCATACGCCACTGAGTATGGAATGGTATTAATCTGAAAATACCGCATTGATGGTTCCATATTGACCGTCACATGCATTCCATCGTTTGGGATGGATCAAAATTATACTGTTTATTGGTGTAAATATTGAGTTGTGCTCAACCCGGAGCTAGGCGGCGTTGGCAGTAATATGCATTTTCATTACTCATTATACGGAATCGTGTCGATCCCGATTACGGTATTGCGCATGAGCAAAAAGGAGTAACTTGAAACTTTGAAACCGTGTCGCAAAATAAGGCTTCTAATTGGACCATGTGACTTTCATCCGGGTGAAATAGTCTTTTGTGCTTACTTCCGGATTTCAAAACTGTAAAACCGCCATTTTGTTTCTCGATTCACAATTTCAGAAGTTCTTCTTCCATATGTTAGATAACAATTAAGATTAAACTCGCCTAAAAAAAATTAAGGTAAATAAGTTTCTACATTGATTAAAACCTAATATTGTCACAGAGTTAGGGTCTAACAGTAGACTCCACCGTAGCGATGCGCATTACGGTAGTTGTTCGCATTTTGGTTAATTAATTAAAATACAGAGTGGTAAAGTGACAATTACACCGGTTTCCCCAACATTCTAAACATTAGAAATTTACGACGTTTGTATTTATTTTTTCACTGCAGTCAACAAGAACAGTAAGTTTAACATTGCAGATTAGATAGTAATATCGATTGCTTTCGTTTTAATTTGGTGTGGGAAATTGATTAGGTATTGCGTTGAATTAACTCTGGATATTGTAGACTGGACAGAACTGGTCAAATGAAATCTGACCAGCTTGTAGTGTATTCATGATCAGGACTCGAACCCAAGGTTTGCAGATATAGCATAAGCTACTCTGCTAATATAAGTTGTTTGAGGCATGGTAAAGCTGTGTTTACCAAATGCTATCTGAATAGACCGAGTCTGGTGACACGTACGTGTCACAATGTAAAAGCTGTCTATTACCACGTAAGTGTCAATAAGAGTACCCGTTATTACCACGTAATTCCAATTTTTATTGGGAGGTGATAATTAGCGATGTTTTGTTTGGCTGGCATCAAATTAAATGATAAATTATGGTCTTATATAATAAATAAACTAAATACAAATTACTTCATTTATAAAAATTTCATTATATTATGAGATTTTAATTTAATTTTACCCCACTTTGATATTTATTTATTTAATATTTTCAGATCACTCCAAGATTAATACCCTCCTCCTTTCTCATCCTGGACTTGGGACCAGGCAACGGCGGAGTTAGAATATTGGAGTTTTGTCTATACGAAATACGAAATTATAGACAAAATAATCATCAATATTCTTCATTACAGGATAATACGAAGCGATGCAATATGCTGACACGTAATTTGCAGTAGGAGTTGTCGTTACTGTGACACGTAATTTTAGAGTTCGACATGAGTTATCGTTACTGTTTTATTGACACGTAAATATAATAAGTTATATATAACCGTATATTGCCTATTCGAAGCCGAAGCTGAAGCCGAAATCGGGATGCTCGACGTAGTTGACATCTGCCATCTGCTGCAGCCCGCAATTCACATCGACGGCTCGCTGGTTGCAGCGGTCCAGAAAGCGGGTATCCGCCTTACCGCCCCAAGTGCTTACTGCTCTGGGTAAAACACCAGATACAAATACACTTATCCGTGGAGCGCGCTTTCGGAACGCTGACACCAGTGAGACAAAGCGACGTAAAATACTCGCTGCATCCTCACTCGGAATGTTGTTGGTCCCGACATGCATAACAACAGCCTGAAATATAAAGAAACCTTGGGTCAGTTAATCATAATAAAAAATTAATACATACGAAAATTTAATTAATGCATTAGTTAAATTAATGATATATATTTTTATATAACCATTGTTGTATTATAGAATCTAAATACAGTTCAAATTAATTTGAAAACTATCAGAAACGTGCAATGTTTGTAACAAGCTGACACTTAACAATAGAGTGACAATAATTACTTGATTTCCACGCGCAAATGCGTTCGACTAGCAACTTGAATTATGTATTGCAAACATTTGCTAATTATCTCCTGACATGTAGAATTGAGTAAATCACTCAACTTGAAGCTAATCATGAATTCTAAAAGTTGTTTATATCAGTTTTTTAATGATTTAGTGTAAACATCATTTTCGGGAAAAAATAATTTTCCGAAATTATATATATACTATAAAATTGTACAGCTACTTTTTAAACTGAAAAGCCGTAGATCAATTCCTATACTTACGTGTCACTAATGCAGTAACGAGAACTCAAGTCGAACTGTATATTTACGTGTCACAGTAACGACAACTCTTACAAACCTTACGTGTCAATAAAGCAGTAACGAGAACTCAAGACGTACTGTTTATTTACGTGTCACAGTAACGACAACTCTTACAGCAAAATACGTGTCACTTATTTAGTAGCATCTTAATGTCCTGAAATGAAAAATAAGGATGTTATATATATATATCAAATAATGATTTATTACACCAGCTTTTATATGCCTATCAAATAATAAATATATTTAGACGTTTACTTAAGAATAATATTAAGTTTTAAATCGATAATGCGTGGTTCTCATTCCGAAATGGTCCATGACTAGTTATAAAACTTTCATATTTATCTGAAAATTTTTAGAATATTTAGATTGATTACTATATATATAGATTATTAAGACATAAATATGTTGAAAAATTAGACACAATATGCATTTAACCTTATATTTTTTATTTTTCCATAGGTGTAAATAAGAATATTGTCTATTGACACGTGCGTGTCAATAGACACTCCGATCTGAATAACGCTTCATTTACAACAAATAAAAATTTTTAGAGTTACATTTCATAAAAAAATGAGGCATAGTGTAGAATGATTTTAATAGGAAGCACGGTGAAGCTGTGTTTACCACTTATTATTTATTTCGGATTTTAGGAATAATTGCTCTGACAGAGGTGTAGAAATTTTCTTTTACCCACTCGCAATGCAGGTCGAGTGAATTAGTAAGTGCACTCGCCCTTACAGAAAGTACATGTACACTAGCCCGTACATTTTAAATAAAATACTCTTTTTGTAAAGCTTTGTTTACCAAATGCTATCTGAATAATGCTTCATTTACAACAAATAAAAATTATTATAGCAACATTTCATAAAAAAATGAGGCATGGTGTAGAATGATTTAAATAGGAAGCACGGCGAAGCCGTGTTTACCACTAATTATTTATTTCAGATTTTAGGAATAATTGCTCTGACAGAGGTGTAGAAATTTTCTTTGACCCACTCGCCCTGCAGGTCGAGTGAATGAATAAATGCACTCGCCCTTACAGAAAGAACACTCGCCCTTAGATTTTAAATAAAATACTCTATACTCTTTCTGTAAAGCTGTGTTTACCAAATGCTATCTGAATAAGCTTCATTTACAACAAATAAAAATTATTAGAGCTACATTTCATAAAAAATGAGGCATAGTGTAGAATGATTTAAATAGGAAGCACGGCAAAGCCGTGTTTACCACTAATTATTTATTTCAGATTTTAGGAATGATTGCTCTGACAGAGGTGTAGAAATTTTCTTTAACCCAATCGCCCTGCAGGTCGAGTGAATGAGTAAGTGCACTCGCCCTTACACAAAAGTACACTTGCCCTTACATTTTAAATAAAATACTCTTTCTGTTGCAATTTTCTTTTTTCTTTTCATTCTATCTCTTTCTTACTGTCTCGCTCGCTCTCTTGATTTTCATCATCACCCGTATCTTGTGTAAAAAACGTTATCTTCATTTGTTTCTACATAATTTTTTACATACAGTGGGAAAAAGGTGCACTTGCAGCCTCATTCTGATTTGGGAAACCCAATGAGGATAAAAATAAATCGCTGCTGTTATCCTTACATCAGAAACGTTCTGAATACACTGGAAATCGACCGAAATCCCGGAAATCGAATTGTATTTTGCAAACAAAGTGAAAATATTTCATTTTTCGAAGAAAACACATGTGCTTTATCGAAAAATTTACTTGCCCTGCCGGTCGAGTGTTTTGGCCGCTTCGCTCGACCCAACGGATCATTCACTCACCATGCCGAGCGGTTGAGTGGAATTCTACACCTCTGCTCTGTCAAACAAGTAACTGTTACAAGTTCAAATGTGTTGCATGGTGAAGCCGTGTTGACCATTAATTAATTGGTATAAATTTGAAAATTTATTTATTTTATTTAGTTTTCACAGTCCAATAGTTTGTGTAAAGCTTTTGTATACATGCCTTGGTCCAGATGTTTGAGTGTAATGATCGCTATGTACAGACTTCCCGAAAGTTGTAAAAAAGTATCAGACATGAGGTCAGACAAGATGTGAAAATCTGTCTGACCGAAACAATTTCTGTCTGACTGAAACATTTAACACGTTAAATAAGCAAAACACAGTATTAAGGGTGTTTTTGTTTGTTTGTTTTTTTCAGTGGTACAAATTGTCATTATGACGAATACGTAAAATATTTCATTCGGATATCCTCATTCATTTCCCTTGGAACAGTCTCGAATCAAAACAGCGAGTAAAATTGTAATTTAGCGAGTAAAATTATTGGAATATGCAGATCAAATTTTTTGCCGGACATTCTGTCCTACAACATTGGAAATCGCATCAGACCAGTCCAAATTTTACCGGACAGGTCCGACGGTCCGGCGACTTTAAGGAAGTCTGTCACTAAACAAATAAATTAAGTCATCGGAAGGTATATGCAAGCATTGGGCAAATAATATCGTTTATAAAAATTGTTTTTTGTAATTTGTATTTCAGTTTGAAGAATACATATGAAAGATGCTTGACAAATCTAGTTCAAAGATCATGAAACTGGAATAGGAGAAAAATTCGACTACTGGAGAGGTAATATTTTTAATTTACCCTTAATAAACAGTACAAACACTCAAACAGCACAGAATTTGCCCTTCCTTTACATGACTATGCATGGCTGGACAAACCCACTAGCCCGACGCCTTGGACAAGCTGAAAATTGTATCGGACAATCTCAAAATATCTGATTGCTTGTCCGTGGGATAGCTCAATTTTTTAGTGTAGACTAGTTTAAACGTTAATTTGATATGCGCCATTCTCTTTAAGCACCATATGCATATCATATTACAACAGCAATAAGTTTATTACAAAATAACATGTTTTGAGATCTATTTTAACATTATCAAGGCCCCATGTAACGCTTCCTCTTGAATTTCCTGATTCTTTCTTTATTGTTAATACTGACTAATCAGAATTTGCTTTTAAATTGTGCAAAAGTGGGACTAGCTGAAATGTTTACCCAGCTAGTTCTGGACTAGTTACTAAAAAATCTAATTTTGTCCAGCCCTGCTATGGTGTACCATAATATCTGGCATGTTCGCCCAACATCACCTGAACGTGCCAAATTTTTGGAAGGCACAGAATCAAATGCCACAAAGTTTCTCGGCGGACCATGTTGTACATACATGATGGGTCCCTGTGGTCACTTATTTAATCCTTTATTTAGTGGATAAATCTCACAATCTTGTTCACTTTTTTTAGAAAGAAAACAATGCTGTTTCAGTTTTCACAGTTAATAACTTAACCTACATCATGGACACACCTTTTTACCACAAATGGTCAGCCTATGTAAATCCAGATCAGATGGCATACCGTATATTCCCTATTAAACGCCCCCGGGGGCGTTGCATTTTGCAAAGGGGGGGGGGGGGCGTTTAATAGAGACCAACTATTGACAAAATGTAGTTTTCAATAATTGTGTTTTTTTTTTAATAAATAACCGTAGGAAACAATTTTGTCATGTTCCTAGAACTTATTTTTAAAAAAACTTAACCTGAAATGAAATTTTTCACACCGAAATGATTACAGTGAGGCTCGCGGTCTGTGAGGTCGATCCCCTCAAATCGCCATATTATCGGATCCGCGATATTCGCGGGACAAAGAACTTATGCTATTCTTAGGTCGGTACATGTATTACTCGTAACATTTTATCGGTTTATTGAAAATAAATCCTTTGTTTGCATGTTGTTTTGTTATTATCTAACAGGTGCTACAAAATTAATACTTTGTGAATTTAACTCACAAAAGTTTATACTGCGGGCGTTAGTCTAATGCGGAACTCATGTATTTGTTTGACCTGCACGCTGTTTTGAATGAAAACTTTACGCTTGCAGTTTTAATCTTTATTGTTTTAATCTTCAATCATTATTACTAAAATAATATTGTAAAACATAATGTAGGCATGAGCTTCTCAAATTAGAAGCCTATTAACAACATCAAACACCTTTGTCATGCTATCTGCAGTAGGTGCGAAAAACAACCATTCAGTAACCATTTCGCGTACATGATTAGGTGCCCCAGTGTTTGTACAACAATTTATTACTTAACTATTTTATGACAGTTTGATATTTTAATAAACATAGGAAACAATCAACAGTTCATAAAGAAACATTTTACAATTGTTTCAACGATTCTCGGTACGTTAATAAACGGGGGTCATTGTCTTTATCGATTAATGCGGTATTAACGTTGTTACTTCCCTTTTTTTCCCTTTCCAAATTTACAAAAATGGCCATTGACAGAATTTTACTATCTTTTATGAAAAAAAAACGGGATCCAAGGGTTGACCGCGTTGGATTTCGTGATATAGCGGATCGCGATATAGCGGAGCTCCACTGTATTTGGATTAATGCTGAGAGATTAAAGATCGTCATGTCATGGTAAGTCACTCGTTTACTTTTGAAAAAAGACTGGGGGGCGTTTATTAGGTGAGGGGCGTTTAATATGGAATATACGGTAGATGTAGATTCAGATCAGCTGGCACATCTTTTTGTGGTCTTTAAAATGTGATAACACTCTGGTTTTATGCTAATCTTGTATAGGAATTAAAGATGGCTTGAAATTGTTCATCATTACCATCTTCCTTTTATGTGATTTTAATAAAAAGACCCTACATGTAATAAATAAATTATTGCAACAGTATGAATTGTTCACTGTTAACTGCAACAGCAATTTATGTACATCTTCATAAGCCACAAAAGGTACTGTATAACTGACATACTAGTTATCAGAGAAGATTTAAAATAAAACATTTATTTTCAGAGATGTGTATCACCAAGCTTATGAAGGCTATAGATACTTTTGCAGAATTGGTAGACAGCTATGGCACAGAATATGAACATTACCATAGTAAACAGATACAAGATTTGCATAAATCTTCTTTATTTTCATTTATTAAAGCTGCATGAATGTATAATAGACATCACACTGAATCTACCGGTGCATGAATATAAGTTACTATGTTATTTTTTTTTTAACATTTTACTTCATGAATACACCCTTTATCACATTAGTGACCAATGTATATCCAGTTCAGCAGGCTCATCTGTGCAGTCTTATCAGGATCTACACTGTTTAAGTTTAGATTCATAAGGTTATTTCTGACCAAGAAGCAACCAGTTTAGATCCAGATCAGACACCATAAATGTTCGGCTGACGTGGAACTATACTGTTGTCCATGTGATTTAAAGAGTCTCCACAAAGTAAGTCAGGAGTCAGGATACCTGAAGTAATTATCAGAGCATACAAAATCAATGTATTTGACAAATTTTATTTTTGTGTCTAAATATTTTAAATCAATTTTAACTGTCGACAAATAAATTTATAAAAACAATAAGATATAAAATTATTTTTGAAGATAAATTAATTTGCTGTTGAATTTAATATTTCAGGTAAACAGCTTCACATGAAATGATGTGGGGAGACCAGGTTAACTGTTCCAGACAGTAGAGGGAGCATACAGTTTACATATACTTACACTACTAATTCCTGCAATAGAAGGTGCTGCTTTGGAAGTTTATGTCACTTGACAAGAAAAAGAATTGTCTATACAATTATACTGTGTGATTGTGATATCAAATAATACAAAAACGTTTTAATGTAGACCTCATTGAAGAACAGTAAATGAACAACACCATCAGTATAATTTTGTTATGAATAAAATTTGCTGTTAAATTTAACCATAGAAAATAGGAATAGACTCCTTCAGCATTTGCTTTTCATGGACTAATTTGAATGTTTCATTCTATTCGGATAATAAATTCCTCTACTGTCACTCCTAGTATTATCTTAAGTCCTCAGACCCAAAAGTATGTTTGTTGATTTCAAGCTTGAATATTCAAAGAATATGACAAGCTTCGCTACTTGCTCTGTCATTGGTGTCACCATATTCCAACTAGGTATTTTAGGTGTTGTGGAATGATGTTTTACAATCTACCTTGTTAACCAGATTTTTATGAGTCTACATTTCTTATACCATCGATCAGCCTTGCATTTTGATCACATTTTGGTGCTGTTTAACTAAGAGTTTACAGGCAAACTGGTGTATTCAACACCTCAAAGGATTCTTCCAAACTTCAAAGAATCATTCAGCTCACTAAGATGTAGTGTTGCATCTTACAACCTTGATCAGTTTTGGTTAAAAAGTAAAACAACAAATGATGACTTGTTTCTTTGTTTTACTGTTAAACATACGATATACATCACTTTTGATTCGTCGATTCCGAGAGAGGCAGTGCCTTAGTTCATATTATAAAATTAGAACATTAAACAACAACATCAGGTTAAGCCTTAAAAGCAGTATTTCAGATAAATAAATATTTGTATAAGTTCACAAATATATCACCGAGATTTTAATTTGACCTATTGGTAAGTTAATTTTGATAAGTGATCAGTTCAACCATTGTTTTGTCAAAATATATTTGAAAATTAACCGCCGGCTACTTATAAAACTTATTTAAAAAAAAATAGCAACACCTAAATAAATATATGATAACTCATAAGCTCATTAGTGCTAAGTGTTTTTTTTCTGAATGGAATAAATATACCATCGTTTGAGATAGATCAAAACTGTACTGTTTATTAGTGTAAATTTTGAGTGTCGCTCAACCCGGGGCTAGGCGGCGTGGGCAGAAATATGCATTTCCATTGCTGGCCATAAACAGGCTTAATCACTTCTTGTTGCATTCAGGTGACTACTAGTCACATACAGGCGATTTCTTGTCGCGTTCAGGTGACTTCTAGTAACAAACGGGCGACTACTTGTTGTGTTTTTGGTGACTTCTAGTCACATACAGGCAACTTCTAGTTGCATCATAGTCAGTCTTAAACGCTTGGGGGATCTCCTGGAAGATCATGGATCAAGATCAAGTCTTCTGATCTTCTTATTTGAATGTTGTTTTAGTATTTTAATTGTATTGCTTGTAATCAGTTATTAGTTTATATCATTGTAAAGCGCCTTTGAACGTATATATGAAAAGGGCGCTATATAAGTTTGGTAATTAATAATAATTAATAATAATAATCAAACCGAGCCTGCATTATTTTCTTTTATGTCGTGTTCGATGGCTTTCAAAGCTCCTTTTCTCTATATTTTAAACGAATAGTTATGTAAAATGTACATAAATAAATTTGTCAGAATGAATGTAGCTATGTCACTTTACCCTGTAAATGTAAAGGGCATACCCGAACGAAGTAATTGTCTGGAATGATGAAGCATTTTGGCTTTTATCTTTGTTCTCGATATAATGCAGGTTAATCAGAATGATCAAAGATTGCCATGATACCTTATTGTGTTAGTGACGTGGCATAATGGCCTTTGTTGAATACGTTTGGTTCGATAGCATGTTCAAATTTAAAAGCATTTTAAACATGAATAAAGCTTTAGTTGCTCATTTCATTAAAAGTAATTTTAATAATGAAAAGAGTTAATTCATATATACCCTTTGAAAAAATGATACAATCAGGAAAATTCTGAATGTATAATTAAAAAAAGTGTCTGATACAATTTTAGGTAAAGATATGAAAGCATTCAATTTATCTAAAGACTTGATGTTTACAGACTTCTAAATCGTTGTTAATATTGTCAAAATGAATACCAACATTGTTGCACTATTTAACATGTTAAATTTTGTACTAACTACTTGAAAGTTCAGTAAAAAAATTCTATTTTCGAAAAGTTATAACAAGCATAAAGACATAAATTTCTAAGAGATTTCCTTTACGAACATGGGCAGATCAGTTTTTTTTTTGTTTCACAGTTTCAAAACAGTTTCGTTTCTAAGTAACAACTTGTTCATCTTTTTCGTAACGGAACTGACATTTTGCAGAGCGAATGACAAAGTACTTTCTAGACTACGCACATAGTCATCACTTTAGAAAAACACTACGTATTTTATCACGGTCTTCTCCCCAAAACTGGTACATTATTGTGCATAATTTGAGAACCTATCTGTGGGTCAAAGGTGGGGTTAATGCATCCTGAACCTGGTATAAACCGACATAGGCAATTTGTTATGCCATTGGCCATTCCAAGGCGGTAGCCCCTCAGGTTCTTTTTTTTTCGTTGTTTGTTTGTGGTGTTGTTTTTTTTTAAATTGATCATCTTATAATACCCATGCTCTATTAAGGGCTTACCACACTTCTCCCAATGTTCATCGGTAAAAAAAAAAATCAAAATTTCAATTACGGCAAAATGCCGTTAAATGAAACTTTGCACAAATTTAGACATGTTAGAACAGCAAAGAAAAATAGTGAGATCTAAACATTCCCTCAACTTCTATTTACATAAATTCACAAAAACTAAAAAACACAAAACATCAAATGCCCACATGAGTAATATGATACTGACAACAATTTACTGTGTCCTTGTGACTAACATATGATTGTAAACTTTACGAGATATTAGTAAAAGTGTGTTTGACCTTCAATTTTATGGTCGCTTCCTGGTCGCGTAAACGGATGACAATCACTAATTTCTCACTGATTTCAAAGTACACAACATTTTCTTGTCAGTAACATTGCACTCACGTAGGAATTTAAAATTATGATTTGCATCGCTTAGTTTTTGTGAATTTATGTAAATAGAATTTTGACTAATTTTCAGGTCTAGCTTGTTTTCGATACTATTCTAACGTGTCTTACTGTATGCAAATTCAAGATACATTAGTAACATTCATTTGTGCCAAGATTCCTCGAACGGCATTTTGCCATTATTGAGATTTTGATAATTTTCTTTTTATCGATAAACAGGATTGGGAGGAGTGTGGCAAGCCCTTAACCTATGCATGTAGGCTGTATCCGGACGCTATGTTTTTGAGTGTTTCTGATGTGCACGTTTCACTTTTCTGGATTTCTGGAAGTATCAATAATATTCAAAACATGGAAACATATTCTAAGAGCTTTTGATAAAAAATAAATACTTTATTCCTGGAAATAATTTAAACTTTGAAACTGTTTAAGTTGGACAAGTCACAGGAAAAGATTTTATTTCTCGAAATGACGTCAAACTGTACCCAAGATCATAAAACCGAGATTGGAAACAAGTCTCTTTTGTTTAAGTATTATGATCTTAGGGCCCTGTTGAGCAGACGACATTGCTTTTTCTACATGTCGCCGTAAATTTACATTTTTTTAAGCCAAATGGTGTTATAAAATCACCTATTGGTTGTAAGAAAATAATAAATACATGTGCGCTTCGAACATATTAATAGCTAAAATGTCAAAACAATATCACCAAAGACATGTCGCAAATGATACATAAAACATACCGGTAAAAACGAAATTGAAGTTTACACAAAATTTTCAAAGGTTCAACTGCAGCTAATGAATGCATTTCACAAAACATTAGCCATGTTGTTTATTAAGGAAACACCATACTGAATGAGTAAAATTTTACGTATGAAAAATAGTTTTATAGCTTCAGAATATATACTTTTCCCAAGCCAGTCAGTAACAATGATTGCACTTGTATGAAATTTAGGTAATTTATTTAATTACACTTCTGCTACTTCGTCACCAAAGTGCAAAAACGGATAACTCCCTCTTATTTTATTCAATTTGGTACTTACATTCTTTTCACTTAGGGGACGATCTGTTTAATGTTTCTTTCTACCAAGCCAATTTTCCGTATATAAACTTAATGCTCATATGAATGCCCTTTCTCTGCATAGACTCGAAACTAACAGTGATAGATATTTTCGCTTTTTTCATTTTTTTTGTCCACATTTTAAATGACGATCATTCATAAATCAAACGGTGTAAGCGTTAAATTCATAACGTTTTGAAATCGGAAAATATCGCATTCATCTTTAATTGAAGATTTTGGGGTAAAGACTATATACATGTATATTTAAACTGTTCCCTGTAAATTACTGGCAAAATATGCCAATGTCGCTTTTTAAAAAAAAATCGACATTGTGGTCATTAATTTCAATTCTAGCTATGATCGGAAAACTTAAAAAGGATAATATCCGCTTACTATAAGAAAAGTATTGTAAATGATAATCTTAAAACAAAATAATAACACTCTCCGAATATTGTAAAGAAAATTCTGAAATTACTGTGGTATCATTATGTTAAGCGGTGGATTAATTTTCGCGTATTTTGCTCTAGGGAAAGTGCTCGAAATCAAACCCTAGCGAAATCAAATAATTAAATGTCAAGTCTATTCAGAATATTACAAATGGACGAATGATTGTCCGCGCGAAAATGCCATTTGTGCGGTTTGTGCGAAATCTGATACCCGCGAAATTAAATGATACCACAGAAAATTACTTGTTAATTCAGTAATAATGTAAATTGTATTTTACGTTAGAAATTTAGTATTTCTATCATATGAAGTAAACCGTAAGTAACCAAACACACAATATCATGATATAACTATTCCCGTTCCTACAAGAAGAGTTTGCCCACTGATCTCAGGCAACGGATTGTTCTTGTGCCAGTTCTGAGTAATAGTTTTCATCCTAGAAATAGAGCCAACATTTCTGCGTATTTGAATCATGTATGGTACTAATCCTGTTTTGTTCAGGTCAGAATCCGACCTGGCAAAAGTTGTCTTCTCCTGAGGAGCACTTCTCTGAAGCCGGTCCACCGAACTGAAAGACATCGGAGTATGAAGAGGTGACACAGTGTTCTTTAATCCTTGATAATTTTGCTGTGCTTTACTGCTTCTTTTCACATTTCCTACAACTTGACAAGTGCGTATATGTCGTTCCGCCTGTTGTTCAAATTGTCTTTCTATCTCTGCACTTGCACCTCGTCTTCTTTGGTGACCGGAAAAAGTATCAGTCCTTTGCGACTTAAATCCAAAATCAGTCAAAACATTTTTTGAAACAGCTATACTGTTGGCTCCCGATGAAGCACGCCCATGTCTAGATTTGGGAGCAATTTGAGAATATCTGTCTATTTCAGATGATTCAGATTGTCTGCTTCTTGCTGAAGCCTTATTCCCTATCGCCGAATCTAAAGAGTCAGTCACTAGGCCGGTATCTTCCTTCTGTAAATGTGTCGTTTCAATATCTCTTGCCGACTTAATTTTCAGTTTATCCTCTTCACGTTCAACTTTGTGTCCTGATAATTCCAAGTTTGATGGAGTTCTTTCTAATGTTGGTCGCCCATGAAATGATTGGAAAGGCCTAGTTCTTTTGTAAATGTGTGTATCACCTATCTTTCCAAAAAGCTCGTGTTTTGTGCCCGACAGTTTTGTATGGCTTTTCCTGGGAGTGTCAGAGTCTTCGTTTTCGGTTCTTTCTTTGAAGGCACTAAAAGCCTGCCTCCCTTCCGGTCCCAGAAGAACCTTTATATTACTCTTCTTATATACCATGTTTTTTTATTTAAAAAAGAACATTCTTTTATTTAATTAACACATCGTATTTGGTATCAATCACAGTAACTTATATCCAACTATCATTGAACATGTTAATCCATAACACCAACCGTACTCAATATTAAAACCGTCTCCGATTCATAATCGGGTCAAGAATGTATCAAATCAAAACATAATCAAGGCTTCAAAACGCATTTAAAAGACTAAATTAGCCAATAAATAGGTTTACAAATTGGCAAATAATCCACAGTCATAGACGGCCATTGGTAATACATACTTATAACATGGTTTAACACTGCATAGCGGTTATCTTATTAGAAGCTTTATTGAAATATAAGACAGGTTAACAGTAGGAGGTCATGCAATCAAAGCTACAAGTTACGATTATTACGATTCAAATTGTTAATTCCGCATGACATAAAAAGTTATTGACCGGAGATAAAAATATAATTTATTTTATTAAGGTTTAAACAAATTTAATTTAAAATGCCTTTGATATACTGAATGTTTAAACAAACTTAACCTTTTTAAGGTTTTAAAAAAATGTAATTTAAAATGTCTTTGATATTCTAAAGGTTTTAACAAATTTAATTTTTTAAGATTTTAACAAATTTAATTAAAAATTTAAAATGTTTTGATATTCTTATAAACACATGCTCTCTTTTCCTCTCTACTTTAGGCTGTGTGTGGAGAGGCTGTGTTTTCTGAATGTGGCGATTCCTGATATGCATATTTCACTTTTTTTTACTAAGAATTAAGTATGTTTATTGTTGTTGTTTTTGTTGTGTTTTTGTTGTTGTTGTTGTTAATGAATGACAAGAACTTACGGAGTGATTAAATTCAAGCGGTATTAACATATGCATGTAAATAAATAGCCATGAAAACAATTAAATACAATGTAATGTCTTTATGATTTTGTGTCATTTTTGTAATTGCATTATGATAAAGCCCACTTGAGCTCTTTGGTAGCTTTTAGAGCCCGTAACGAGTTAACAAATACATAAATCAAATTGAATAATTAAATGTAAAGTTTTTAAAAAATGGCCCTTCATGTATTATAGATATTAATTGAATGATTCAACTTTCACTATTTTGAGAGTTTAAGTGCGCCATACGTATTACTCATTGTTTGCTGTTTACGAACACCATGTCGAATAAGGTTTTTCAATGGAAGACGTATATGTCGAATATTCACAACATGATGTTGAATATTAAATAAGTTGTTCACCAAACCGGAATCCATCCATAAAAACGTCTATTGAAGCCAGAAAGAGTCATCGTTAATTGAATTAAGAAGGCTGATGAACACTTCTTGCTTTCAAATATAAATAAATCAATAGGATTGAGGAATATGTATGTGAACTGGATTGTAAAAATGGAAACATTTTCAAAATCCAATCTATTTAATTTCCCACTTCACTTGACGGGCTGTTTTTGCTAATCAAACATCGATAAATCTGACAAAGGCCATAATGTTTGGCGACTTAAATTTCTTCCATTGCTATTGAAATAGTATACAATTTGAGTAAACTGTTTCTTTGTATATTCAAACCGATGCGTTTGAAAAGAAATCGCAAAATTGCTTTCACCTTGAATGCTCTTTTCAAATTTAGTTTTTAAATAAATACTGCAATTCGTCCTAAAACAAATCAATTAAATCTATGACTCAGAAGAAGAAAAAACAACAACAAAATTTGCGATTGATAAGTTTGTTGATTTGGTTGTTTAGTATAACCCTTGTTGTGCTATATGAACCGCTGTCCGTTTACTAACACTTAGTCTAGGTCGAATTTATGGCGCACGAAATGGCTCAAAAGATAATGAAGGTGCACCGACAAAAATTAGAACATCTCAGGTTCTCTTTTTCGTTAATTGATTGTAGTGTCACTTTTTAAATTGGTCGTTTGATAAGACCGTACTCTCTTTTTCCCTTTACTTTTTGGCTACTTGGGAAGGCTGTGTTTTCTGGGTATGGCAATACCTGGTAATTATGCATATTTCACTTTGTTTTTCATTTTAACTGTTTTATTGTGTCCTTTGGATGCTTTGAAAAGTCTCCCCGTACGATGTCATGCAGTGATGATTACGTATATCAGGGCTATCCGATCAACTTTTTGGGGGTTGTCCCAGTTAGCTCAGTTGGTTGCGTCGTCGAAATTGCAGGGCTGGTAGGCGCTGTCGCTGTGACGATGCGAGTTCGCTCCCAGGTAGAGGCAATATCATTAGATACACTCTCGGAAGTCAAAAACGATTTGTGTTCCTTGAAGGTGTATATAACGGAGTATATAAATCAACCTTATAAGCTCCAAAAAATTAAACCCAACTTACTTCAGTTTACACATAATATTTTGTTATCTTCGCTGCAATATACCCAGTATGCTCGGCTCCATAAGTTCGTACGACCAGTTTCATGATCTGACAGTCTAAGTCGATATCAACAATATATAAAGCACGATGTAAACCTTTAATCACTGTAGCGTTATTTTTTTCCACATGGTTGCTAAAAAAAGTCTCCCCGTTCATTGAGTCAGTTCTGTTATCACTAACGTACTTTGAAGGTCGTTGTGCACTATGCTTATGTATATTTTGAAACTGATTAATATTTTACAAGAAACTGCTCTTTGTTTGAAACTGATTAATATTTCACAAGAGACTGCTTTTTATTTGAAACTGTTTAATATTGTTCAAGATGCTGTTCTTTGTTTAATTTAAATAAATGAGATTATGCGGTGAACTATGTTGAAGACTTCAATGATTACCGCAATGTCGTCTTTTCGGATAAGTTTTGTTTTCGGATGTTTATGTTAAACAAACTGAAAAGATTTAATGTGACGTATTTTGTATCAGAGTTTCATTCGCATCTTTGAAGTGTCTTTGATTTAGTGAATTGTTACTTTTCCCGTTCGACATTTCTTTTTAAGATAAAAATTTCTGATAAAAGTTATCTTGTCAGTTCCATGCATTAGTACAAGATAATATATAAACTTCTTCGCAGCCTATTTATTCAAAAAATTAATTACATATTATTGATGATTAATTTAATTATTTATTTAACAAATCATAATTTTTATCAAGTAAATATCGTGATAAAAAGTGGTTGTATGTGTTTTGCTATACAATGTCAAAGCTAACCACATAAAGACAGATTACCTCTTTCGTATGGGGAAATAGGTTGATGTCTATTTAACCTTACAATATTAAATATAACAGCATAAGGACAGATTACCGCTTTCATCTTGTGAAATAAGTTGTTGTATGTATTTTGCCTGACAATGATAAAGCTAACCACATAAAGACAGATAACCACTTTTGTATTGAGAAATAGGTTGTTGTTTGTGTTTAGCCATACAAGGTCTAAGCTTACCACATAAAGACAAATTACATGCACCACCTCCGTCTTGTGATATAAATTTCAAGTATTATATGTGTTAAGCCAGAAAATGTGAAAGATTTTCACGTAGACATGTCTACCCTTTCGTCTTGTGAAATACGCTGTTGTACGCGTTCTGTCATGCTGTTAAAGCTAACCGCATAAAGACAAATTACCTCTTTCGTCTTTTGAACATATATAACATTTCTTAACTACTTAGGAAATAACAGTATGTCAGTCACCTTCGTGGCTTTCATTTTCTTCCTTAAACTCTGTGTCAACATCGTAACAATGGTTTGAGAGCACAATATCAAATCAACCAAAGAAAACCATGGCAAATGTCTACACTTGAGGTACAATAAGTGTTTACACTAAGCAGGGTAAATGATAAATGACTGTTAAGTAAATATATTTATTTTATCTCAGATAGTCGTTATTAAAAGCGATCTTTGATACAAGATACTAGTATTGGAGAAAAGAGAGTTTACTATTACAGCCATTAATCTTCAACAAAAAAAAAGAAAGTGAATAAATAAATATAACAGTTTAATAACTAAAATATACTTACTGCCGTTTATTACATAAAATTAAGTTTAGCTTACTTTATTTTAACCTTCTGTTAACAGAGTATTTTAGTCAAAATTCCAAAAAGTAGTAACCATGATAATCAAAATAAAAATGAAAACCAGTCTCAAATCTCAAGCATTTGATTGGTTTGAAATGAAGGCTAATCTCTATTTTAACCAATACTTGAGACTTGAGTTTGGTCTCCGATCTAAGTTTTTATGATCATGGACCCTGATATTGACACCAATCATGTAGTCTAGCATTGAACTTCTAAACAAAACAAAAAAATGTACACAAGAAAATAACATTTATAAATGCTCAATGATTGTTACCCTGTACCACTACATCTCTTGGTAGTCTCTCGTGGCCGAGAATGACGTCTTGTTGTGTCTTATCGGTGTGATCGCATGTGGCTTTGAAAGCACAACTGCGGTTGCGAGAAGGACATGGAACATCGGTCCTTCGTGCAGGGTTTGCGGCAACTTGGTGACGGCGTTTGCGGGCAGCAGTTAGACGTTGGCAGCGGCCAGCTTCAAAATTTGTAATTGTTCTTTTGGTTAGGGCAAGCAATGCTCAAAAAAATCTGAGGCAACATCCTTAAGCTGTCTAGGCGGGAGGTCGACCCACTTGAGTATGAGTTTAAATTGTCCTTGTACCACTTCATCTACGAAATTTAAGATTTTCGATTAAGACCGACCATTATCGAATTACAAGTTTCATCACTTATAAATGCTCGATTAGGGCCTCCCATCCTCGGATGCCGAGTTGTGCTGTTTTACATATCACTCCATTTACCACTTCTGCATGTGCTTGATTAGGGCCTACCATCCTCGGATACCATATTTTACTATTTTATGTAGCACTCCATTCACCACCTATATATGCTCGATTAGGGCCTACCATTCTCGGATACCTTCTTTTGCTAGTTTACGTAGCACTCCATTCACCATCTATATATACTCGATTAAGGCCTACCTTCCTCGGATACGTTGTTTTGCTATTTTACGTAGCACTCTATTCACCACCTATGTATGCTTAATTAGGGCCTACCTACCTCGGATACCTTGTTTTGCTATTTTACTATTACTCCCCTTACCACATATATATGCTCAATTACGGCCTACCATCATTGGATACCTAGTTGTGCTTTTTAACGCATCACTCCACCATCTATATACTCGATTAGGGCCTGCCATCTTCGGATACCCAGTTGTGCTGTTTTACATATCGCTACACCATATATATGCTCGATAAGGGCCTACAATCGTCGTATACCTAGTTGTGTTGTTTTACGTATCACTCTTTTGGCAATCTATATATGCTCGATTAGGGCCTACCATCCTCGGATACCTAGTTGTGCTGTTGTACGTGTTACTCCATAGACCATCTATATATGCTCGATTAGGACCTACATTGCTCAGAAACCTAGTTGTGCTGTTTTACGTATCATTCCATCGGTCATCTATATATATGCTCGATTATGCCCTACAATACTCGGATACCTAGTTGTGCTGTGTTACGTATCACTCTATTGGCCATCTATACATGCTCGATTAGGGCCTGCCATCCTCAAATACCTAGTTGTTCTGTTTAGCTATCACTCCATTGACCATCTATATATGCTCGATTAAGGCCTACCATCCTCGGATTCCTAGTCGTGCTGTTTTACGTATCACTCTATTGGCCATCTATATATGCTCGATTAGAGCCTACTATCCTGGGATGTTTTAGGTATCATCATTCATCATCTATAAATGCTCAATATAAGACTACCGTCTGTATAGATACATCATGAAGAAATGTTCGATTCGGTCTTTAGATATTCGGATACCCAGTTGTGACGTTTTATTTACAATTCCATCATCTACATACATATATGTTCGAAAAATATTCCTTTCCCTGTATATCTAGTTGTAATGTTTAAAGATGAAACTTCATTCAACGTCTATCAATCCTTTATGTGAACTTAACATCCTTGGATGCCCATTTGAGATGTTTTCATCATCATCATCAACAACAACAACATCATCATCATCATCATCATATTCATATTAATCATTATTATCATCTTCATAACTGTCATCATCATCATGATCAGCAGCATCAGCAGCATCAACAACAACAACTACAACAACAACGTCAATTATTTTATCCGTATGACAGGAAGCAGTGTTTACATAACTAGTGCTTCTTTAACGCCCTTCTATAACTACTAGTACATTAATCTTAATTTCTACTAAATCAATTGCAAACCAAGCTGATAAACATAAATGACATACATGTAGTTACTAATCTTTTCTGCTTCAGACCACTATATTTTCATAATTAATATATTGAAAATCTTTTACAACGCTGATTATCGTTTAATAGATATTTCTTGTTTCAAATAACCCCATTTTAAATTTTTAAAATCTAACTTATCATATGCATAAAACAAAACCGTCCGACGATGCAGTTTTGACAATTTTGATGGAAATGATGCTTAGCAGCTTTTTTACTAAATCTCCTACAAATAAGATTATATGTTAAACTTTCTTTAACTCGGATGACTAGCGCCAATAAGGTTATTGGAGATTTTGCAGGTTATTAGCTTGTTCAGTTATATACTGGACTGATCAACAAATAATATATTATTTATCAGCAAAATATGGCATGGCGTTGATTGTATAGCCTTACATATGGGATGAAGAAATGCCGAGAATTTCTTCCGAACCCGTCGCTGTTTAAAATACGTTTCAATAATTGTATAACATGTACTTGTAATATAGAGGATATTTGTTTGTTTCAGTGAAATATTGATTTTATTTCCCGAGTGAACTCCAGAAACTGATATTTTCACGAATGGCTGTTTCATATCAGTGGAGTACCATTTTTATTTCACTGAGAAAACTCTATTATTCAATAGAAAACATAAAATATATTTTAAAAAACTGTACTTGTATTATATTAAGGTAGTCTAACTGTAATGATTTCCCGCGCTTTTTTCTCGAATGTCGGGAATACTCGGTTAACTGTCACTAACAGTCGACAATAATCGATGTCGCTTCGGTTACTATCGGCTCTGACGAGTAGCGTCGGAAGTCACCGAAAGCGAGCCGATGTTTGACGACGTCGCAAATTTATGCGCGGGAAAGCATTACAGTTAGACTACCTTAAATAAAATAAGCGTTTCCCATTATTATGTCCTACTTCAGCCGTTCTAGACAAGTAATCCGGACAATAAAAATTAAAAAAAAAATAATAATAACTCGTCAAATCGAATATTTGGAAAATTGCCATTAAAATTCAAGAATTAATTTACAGGTATAACGCTTAAAACCGTAAAAACTTAAAAATGTATAACGATAATAATAATAATAATAATAATAATAATAATAATAATAATAATAATAATAATAATAATAGTAAAAATAATAATAATAATAATAATAATAATAATAATAATAAACTCTTTATTTATAGAAATTATCCTTTTTACTTGGCATTAATCAACTAGTTATTTATAGAAACCAAACAAGTCGCCATTTCAGCCACTCAGATTTCACTATTTCGTTGGAAGCGCAAATTTCATTACAGGGCAATCATATTAAAAACTTTTCAGATTCATAAATTTAAACTGAATTAATTTCCATTTGCTAAAAAGGCAGTCATAGCAAACGATTATTAATTAAATATTTCTGGCATCTAGTTAAAAAAACAACATGCCTCACGATTAAAACATTTAGATTGGAAGCCATTTCACCCAATCAGATGCTTGAGATTTGAGACTGGTTTCCAATCTCAGTTTTATAACCTTCAGCCCTGTTTTGCTCCGTATTTACTGTGACACTCACACCTGTTTCCACATGTTGCCACATGAAGTGACGATAGAAGTCCTTACGATTATTAAACCATAGTTAATTGGTTCCCAGATCAACACAATGCTTTAATTTCCAGGTTATTTACCATGAGTGTGAAATGATATGTTGTTATACACACTTCAGTTATTGTTCAACAATATTGACCTGTCACTCTTCCATTTGACCCTGTAGCCAGTGAATGCATTGTAACGCCGCATAACACCATCGTCGCCTAAACATTTTTTTCGTTCATGCGTAGATTTTCAACGCATAAACAGTGCAACCGCGTTTATGCGGCGACGCTCAACGCAAAAAGCAAAAATTTCTTATATAGGGTGCAACTGTGTCTTTTTGCCACAAGAGGATTAAATTAACATTTTATTTTAAAGCTTAAAACAGAGTTCTTATAGTTGAAGAAAATGATGGTGATGACGTTTGTGGTTATGATGTCCGTCCGTTTCGAAATTTTATAATATGGGGTCTCCTGAGTTGTGTTCTATTCATTGGTGTAGGAAGCTGTTACCTAATTTTTTTAAATTCTTTTATTGTTCCAGTAACGAAAGAATTATGACCCTTGATTAAGTCAAAATTGAGATAGACTTTTCATCGTTTCTCGTTGGCCTAGCTAGTAAAATTTGTTTTATTGTTATTTTGTGGCACACATTGCTCTTAAAAAACATTGATGACTTTTACAACCTTGCTTATTCTACATAATGGTAACCACTGCCCCAACCCCGGCGTGTCGGGGTCTTTCCTATGGATTGTTTCAAATGCCCCTGTATTCCCCAGGATTGGAAAAATGGTTACAAATCACATGTGCGTTACTTGGGTCTTATTGCAACTGACATAAAACAGTTTTGAAGCATACGTTATTTAAACGGGTTTTTTTTGCTGATAGATCACTTGGTTTGGTTCACAGTTAAATCAGTCTTACTAAATCTTTGTCAGAAGTTTGTTATGCAATTAAGTCCAATTTTATTGTCTATAACAAATATTGAACTATCAAATTTTGCCAGTAGAAAAAAACAGTTAAGGCATCAAGTTACCCGAAATTGCAAGAATGTACTAGGTGTTATTTCGTTATACCGAACGTCTACAATTTAATAAATGTTGACATGGTAAATTCTTCTGTAAAAGTGGTAAAGTTCAAATTGACGGTCGGTATATATGGCCGAGAGTCACTGCAGTCATAAAACCTACATGTACTTACATTTTGGGACACGCGCATTTAGAAATAAAGATGAATGTACTTTAAAACACTGTTCTCCATCCAATGTTTTCTCTGTAACATCTTCCTACAAAAATCAATGCCGAGACAATGAGATCGTCTAATGATAGTAGCTTGACCACTTGACCACCCGATTTCTACTTACAATACCCAATATTACTATATTACCATAGTTACATGGAAAAACACGATGTACCGTCGGTAGCAGCAAACAAATTACTTATCATACATTATGCAGGTGGAGACTTAATCAATTATGTATATTTAAGACCAATGAATCCAAATGTTGTATAATAACAGACCTATATTTTGCCATGTACATGTACATTTTGAAAATATGTATATTAATTAACATGGGATGTAATTGGAAGTGATACCTTTATTTAATACATATATATAAAATATTTCTTTTTAAAACATATATATTAAAGTTATACGTAATTCTCATTTTTGGACTTACTTTCGGGAGAGTCCCTCAATCTCTTCAACAATATGGTAAGAGTGTATTTTTAAACTTTTTTTAGCATAACAAACAATTTATAGATGTATATGACTTGTCATTTACTACTGATTAATAAAATTCAAAATGTCGGACACCGGTTAGTTAACCAATCCCCCATTGGCATCAATTTATATTCTTTAAAGTTGGATTTCAAGCAGGTATGACGTCAGCACATCAACCCTGATTGGACTCAAACCCTTGACTTCTTAAAGCATAACTTTACCCCTACACTATCTAGAAACATATATGAGGGTGCCGTATCTAAAGATCAAGACTGAATGTCATGGCATCAACTTAAATAAATTATGGAAACAAAATAAAAGTCTTTTTTGGCGTTATGAATATTCTGTTTACAGTTGTTTTTTTCTTCTTGTTCGAACCAAAATCGGAGAAAAACACAACCTTGGCAATTCAGAAATTTCAGAACTTCGATTTATTGCCAAGAACTTCCGACTGCAGCTGCTGCTGTTTTTCATCTTGGTCTTTTTAGTGAATGTACTGAGTTGAAATCCTGGTCCCATGGTTAAAAAACTGAGAATGGCGACTGGTCGTCATTTCAGCCAATCAGATTGTTGAGATTTTAGACTTGTTTTCTTTCTCAGTTTTATAACATTGGGACCAGGTCTTTTAAATCTAGATGAGTGAAATATTTAAAGTAATAATCATTTGCTATGACTGCCTTTTTCGCAAATGGTGCCTTAATTAAGTTTTATATTTAATACGAATGCCCTGTAATGACATTTGCGCTCCCGGCGATTTTTTTCAGAAAAAGTCATTAAATATGAGAATTGCGTTTTGAAAATCTGTTGTTTTTTTTTGTTTAAGAATTTCCTGTTCAATATAAATAGATAATTAAAAATATGTGTTTCTTTTTGTTGGAGGAATAACTTAAATAAAATTCAGTTTCAGAAATTATACTATTCCGTTTCAAAGGTTTTCAAACAGGTTTAAATATTTGTTGTTGTTGTTGTTGTTGTTTTATTAAGAATGTCCCATTCCGTAAAGCGCCTCTTTATCACAAATATTCGACATTTCTATAACTTATTTGTCTTTATCCGTGATAAATTAATATTACTTTCCTGGGGACCCATAAACAGACATGAACACGGCGGCAGCTCCGTGTGTGTTTTGGTCTCTTTGGGGTAATTGTTTTAAAGGGAACGGTACAGCCCAATTAATTTATATTGCATAGTTATAAACGCTTTTCATGTGTAACTGTATTTATAACAGTAAATCTAGATATCATACACTGTCAATTGTCATGAGGCCCATCTGACGCTTAGCTGTATAAACGCAGTTTAACTATATTTTCGCCATCACTGTTTACAGATTTAGGAGTGGAGCCTCAATATCATCACGTCATTGAATACTATTATAGCTCATCTTAAAAGATGTGTTTGATTTACATTTTATCATTTGAATAAGTTCATAAATAACGGAGCTAAAGATTAATATACTGCCTTCTCCAAAACTGTAATGTTGGGGAAAATGTTAAACATAGGTGTGTCAAAATCAATTTGTCATCTGCTATAATTAAAACGTTATCTGTGAAATTGCGCACACTTCCACATTTGTTGTTATATATCATCAAATTAATTGCATTTATTGACGATATTGATCATATACTCGGGTACCATAGAAACGATGGTCATTTTCAGGTAAATCATGCTACTTTTCGCACCACTTTTGTACTAATCCGGTAAAACCAATATCTCTAAGCCCTTGTTTACCGGTAACTATTGTTAATATACCGCTGTTATTTTTTTCTGTGACTACGACAATATTCGCGCGTTGTATATTACGTGATAATAATAATAATAATAATAATAATAATAATAATAATAATAATAATAATAATAATAATAATAAAATTAATAATAATATTAATTATTATTATTATTTTTATTTTTATTATTTTAAATAATTATAATAATTTTTTTAATAAAAAAGGTAACATGTACAGATATAAAAATAAACTAGTCGTATCCCTTAGTGTAAGCATGCCCTCCTATAACAATTTCATAACACCATTGATCGGTAAAAAGAAACGAAAAAACTCTCATCCCTACACGTTCATGCATATGAAACAGCGCATTTTAACAATATATAGATAGTGACAATTACATGTATTCATCATGATGAAAGATAGATAAATTATGGAACTTACACGACAAAATTCATTCATACACGTTGTTTATAAGCATACGATGATATGCGTTTTTCAACATTTGTTTTTTCAAGTCTTTCATGGTTTTGATAAACTCGTATTATATTCCTAATTTAAATATTTAGGTACTTCTGAGGTTTGTTACTGTACTTTCATTGGTAAAAAAGAAAATTATCAAAATCCCCCTTATGGTAAAATGCAGTACAATAATACTCTGTACACATAAATTATATTTGTATTTTTATTTTTACTTTAAGAAAAGTTAAAACAGCGAAAAAATGTAGCAAGATTCAAAACTTCTTTAATTTCATTTCACATCTGAACAAAAGAAAAACTTAGCAACATAAAACATTAATTAAAGCCCAACATCATTAATATGGTATCGACCTAAAGATTGTGAGGTTCTTTGTAAAACAATGTTATACCTTGAATTTCGTGGTCGCGAAAATAGATGAAATTGAATAAATATGTTGATTTCTCTTATCATAATTTAAAGTTCTTCAGAAGGATCTCACATATTTGTGTCAGTATAATATTTCTTTACGGAAATATCGTACGTTTTGTTTTTTGTGTGTTGTTTTTTGTTGTTAAATATACATTTGAATGGTGTTTGAAACCTTGTTGAAATAGTAAAAACTTCCCATTTTCTCAATGTATTTTCAGACCAGAAAATGTGTTTTACTTTGGTTGACGGTTTGGACTGGTTTCCTCGCCGAGGCGCATGCGCTAACAACAACAACAACAACAACTCAGACACAGACATCGACAACAACAACCGGTATGTAATCGAATGTGAAATGAACTAAACGATTATCGACAAAGTTTATTTAATGAAAACAACAACAACAACCCATTTATTTGCAAAATCGGCAAACAATATTGCATTTGGCAATCTATACAAAGGCATAGCGTGGGAAATGACAAAAAAGAATGCTTTGACTCTCTGATTTTATTCTGGGCCATCAGTCGTCATTGCAAGGTCATCGGCAAAAAAAATTATCAAAATTCTCCGAATGGCAAAATGCGGCTCAAAATGTCTGCACGTTATTTGTGTGTCTTCATTATACATACGTTAAGAAAACTGCACATTATCTTCATTTTACATACGTTAAGAAAAGCTCTAACACTAGAGAAAAAAAGACCTTAAATTCCTTAAACTTCTATTTACTTTCAAACACAAAAACTAAGCATATACTCATTAAACGGACAATACATCAATGTTAATACCAACATGAGAAAAAAATATCTTACATGTATATCAAAACGGACTTCGTTCGAATTGACCACGGAGGAATACCGCGTTATTTGTTGTTAAGCAACCGTAGGTTATAAAAAACCTCATTACGAAGACAGAAATCAACATTTTTATTTTTTCTCATCTATTTACGCGAACAGGAATTCAATGTCAAGCACAATTTTACAAATATCTCTTTTGAAATACAGTTTTAGACAAAAGGCCATCACATATTTTTGTCAATATTAAATTGATGTTTAGTATTGCGATGCTTTAATGTTTGTACAATGGCCTAAATACAGATTTAGGGAATTTTTAGGTCTAGATATTTTTCGTTACTGTTCTTAATTTTCTATAGGTATGTAAAATAAAGATTCATAAATAAAATTTATTTATGCAAAGTTTTATTGAGTCGTTAGAGAGTTTTTGATAATTTTCATTTTTACCGATGACAATACAATGACCAATGTTGACGGTCCTTAATCTATTTAATTTATCAATTGTTGGCCAAGAATATATTCTTAATACATGAATACGGAAATGATAGTAATAAACCCAGGATTATTTTTTGTGGGGTGGGGGTGATTTCATAGCCGTCTAAGAACGTATTTTTCAACAAAAGTTTGGCCAGCATTTTCCATTATGGCCGAAATTGACAATGCTTGCTGTAAGTCAAACCTGTATTAAGCAGCCACTCACGGGATTGAGAAATGTGGCTGTTTTACACAGGTGGCTGTTTAAGACAGACAGATAAAAAATAGAATAAAATGTCAGTTTAGGACATTCCAACTGGCTGTATTCAAAACATTGTTCAGAACCTTTGACTATCCATCATCACAATACCGGGAAGAAGTACTCTTGTTAAAGATCTACATATTGTTTGCTCTGTTGATGCCGAACTTAAAATCATGGCGTAGAAACAAACTTTCGCTATTTTTTTCTTTCCCGATAACGAAATACTAGTTTGAAAATTTGATAAAATCACCAAAAGCTAAAAAACTAATAATTTAAATTTACTTACTAAAAGGGCCTATTTCAACAACTAATTCAGCAGCACCAACACTAACAACTACGACAATGTCTACTCCTACAACCTCAACGGAACCGCCAACAACAACTACAGCAGCGCCTACTACTTCAACAACTTCAGCAGCGCTTACTACTTCAACAAATACAGCAGCACCAACTACTTTAACAACAACGGAAGCGCCTACTACTTCAACTACAACCGAAACGCCTATAACTTCAACTACAACAGAAGTGCCTACAACTTCAACTACTACAGCAGCGCCTACTACTTCAACTACAACAGAAGCTCCTACAACTTCAACTACAACAGAAGCGCCTACAACTTCAACTACAACAGAAGCGCCTACAACTTCGACTACTACAGCAGCGCTAACTACTTCAACTACTACAGAAGCGCTCACAACTTCAACTACTACAGCAGCGCCAACTACTTCAACTACAACAGAAGCTCCTACAACTTCAACTTCAACAGAAGCGCTTACAACTTCAACTTCAACAGAAGCGCCTACAACTTCAACTACTACAGAAGCGCCAACTACTTCAACTACTACAGAAGCGCTCACAACTTCAACTACTACAGCAGCGCCAACTACTTTAACTACAACAGAAGCACCTACAACTTCAACTACTACAGAAGCGCCTAAAACTTCAACTGCATCAGAAGCTCCTACAACTTCAACTGCAACAGAAGCGCCTACAACTTCAACTACAACAGAAGCGCCTACAACTTCAACTACAACAGAAGCTCCTACAACTTCAACTACAACAGAAGCTCCTACAACTTCAACTACAACAGAAGTGCCTACAACTTCAACTACAACAGAAGCTCCTACTACTTCAACTATAACAGAAGCGCTTACAACTTCAACTACTACAGAAGCTCCTACAACTTCAACTACATCAGAAGCTCCTACTACTTCAACTACAACAGAAGCGCCTACAACTTTAACTACAACAGAAGCTCCTACTACTTCAACTACTACAGAAGCGCCTACATTTTCAACTATATCGGAAGCTCCTACTACTTTAACTACTACAGAAGCGCGAACTACGTCAATTACAACAGAAGCAGCTACAACTTCAACTACAACAGAAGCTCCAACTACGTCAACTACTACAGCAGCGCCAACTACTTCAACTACAACAGAAGCGCCTACAACTTCAACTAAAACAGAAGCTCTTACTAGGTCAACTACTACAGCAGCGCCTACTACTTCAACTACTTCAGCAGCGCCAACTACTTCAACTACAACAGAAGCAGCTACAACTTCAACTTCTACAGAAGCTCCAACTACTTCAACTACAACAAAAGCGCCTACAACTTCAACTACAACAGAAGCTCATACTACGTCAACTACTACAGCAGCGCCAACTACTTCTAGTACAACAGAAGCTCCTACAACTTCAACTACAACAGAAGCTCCTACTACGTCAACTACTACAGCAGTGCCTACAAGTTCAACTACTACAGAAGCGCCTACAACTTCAACTACAACAGAAACTCCTACTACTTCAACAACTACAGCAGCGCCAACTATTTCAACTACTACAGAAGCGCCTACAACTTCAAATACATCAGAAGCTCCTACTACTTCAACTACTACAGCAGTGCCAACTACTTCAACTACAACAGAAGCGCTTACAACTTCAACTACAACAGAAGCTTATACTACGTCAACTACTACAGCAGCGCCAACTACTTCAACTACTACAGAATCGCCTACAACTTCAACTACATCAGAAGCTCCTACTACTTCAACTACTACAGCAGCGCCAACTACTTCAACAACACAAGCTTCTACTTCGTCAACTTCTACAGCAGCGCCAACTACTTCAAGTACAACAGAAGCTCCTACAACTTCAACTACAACAGAAGCTCCTACTACGTCAACTACTACAGCAGCGCCTACTACTTCAACAACTACAGAAGCGCCTACAACTTCAACTACAACAGAAGCTCCTACTACGTCAACTACTACAGCAGCGCCAACTACTTCAACAACAACAGAAGATCCTACTACTTCAACTACTACAGCAGCGCCAACTATTTCAACTACTACAGAGGCGCCTACAACTTCAACTACATCAGAAGCTCCTACTACGTCAACTACTACAGCAGCGCCAACTACTTTAACAACAACAGAAGCTCCTTCTGCTTCAACTTCTACAGCAGCGCCAACTATTTCAACTACTACTGAAGCGCCCACAACTTCAACTACATCAGAAGCTCCTACTACTTTAACTACTACAGCAGCGCCAACTACTTCAACAACAACGGAAGATCCTACTACGTCAACTACTACAGCAGCGCCAACTACTTTAACTACAACAGAAGCGCCTACAACTTCAACTACAACAGAAGCTCCTTCTACGTCAACTACAACAGCAGCGCCAACTACTTCAACTTCTACAGAACCTCCTTCAACTTCAACTTCTACAGAAGCGCCTACTACTTCAACTACTACAGCAGCGCCTACAACTTCAACTACATCAGAAGCTCCTACTACTTCAACTACTACAGCAGCGCTTGCCACTTCAACTACTACAGAAGCTCCTACTACTTCAACTACTACAGAAGCGCCTACTACTTCAACTACTACAGAAGCGCCTACAACTTCAACTACAACAGAAGCGCCTACAACTTCAACTACTACAGCAGCGCCAACTACTTCATCTACAACAGAAGCGCCTACAATTTCAACTACTACAGAAGCGCCTACTACTTCAACTACTACAGCAGCGCCTACAACTTCAACTACTACAGAAGCTCCTACTACTTCAACTACAACAGAAGCGCCTACTACTTCAACTACTACAGAAGCGCCTACAACTTCAACTACAACAGAAGCGCCTACAACTTCAACTACTACAGCAGCGCTTGCCACTTCAACCACTTCAGAAGTTCCTACAACTTCAACTACTACAGAAGCTCCTACTACTTCAACTACTACAGCAGCGCCTACTACTTCAACTACTACAGCAGCGCCTACTACTTCAACTACTACAGAAGCTCCTACTACTTCAACTACTACAGAAGCTCCTACAACTTCAACTACTACAGAAGCGCCTACTACTTCAACTACTACAGCATCGCCTACTACGTCAACTACAACAGCAGCGCCTACAACTTCAACTACTACAGAAGCTCATAAAACTTCAACTACTACAGATGCGCCTACAACTTCAACTACTACAGCAGCGCCTACTACTTCAACTACTACAGCAGCGCCTACCACTTCAACTACTACAGAAGCTCCTACTACTTCAACCACTACAGAAGCTCCAATTACATCAACTACTACAGAAGCGCATACAATTTCAAGTACTACAGCATCGCCTCCTACGTCAGCTACAACAGCAGCGCCTACTACTTCAACTACTACAGCAGCGCTTACAACATCAACTACTACAGAAGCTTCTACAACTCCAACTAGTACAGAAGTGCCTACAACTTCAACTACTACAGCAGCGCCTCCTACTTCAACTACATCAGAAGCGCCAACTACGATAACTACTACAAAAGCGCATACAACATCAACTACTACAGCAGCGCCAACTACTTCAACTACATTAGAAATGCCAACTACTACAACTTCAACAGCAGAATCTACAACTTCAACTTCTACAGAAGCTTCTTCAACTTCAACTACAGGACCAACTACTTCAACATCTGCAGGACCAAGTTCTTCAATTACTGCGGCACCAACTACTTCAACTACCGCGGCACCAACTTCTTCAACATCTACAGGACCAACTTCTTCATCAACTGCGGCACCAACTACTTCAACTACTGCGGCACCAACTACTTCAACATCTGCAGGACCAACTACTTCAACAACTGCAGCACAATCTACATCAGCAACAGCAGCACCGACTTCAACAAGTTCGGCAGCGCCAACTACATCAACTGCTGCGGCACCAACAACTTCAACTTTTGCGGCACAAACTACTTCAACAACTGCGGCACCAACGACTTCAACTTCTGCGGCACCAACGACTTCAACAACTGTGGCATCAACTATATCAACAACTCCGGCACCAACTACTTCAACAACTGCGGCACCAACTACTTCAACAACTGCGGCATCAACTACATCAACAACTGCGGCACCAACGACTTCATCTACTGCGGCACCAAGTATATCAACTACTGCGGCACCAACTACTTCAACAACTGCAACACCAACTTATTCAACAACTGCAGCACCAACTACTTCAACTTCTGCAGAACCAACTACTTCAACAACTGCGGCACTAACTACTTCAACAACTGCGGCACCAACGACTTCAACATCTGCGTCACCAACGACTTCAACAACTGCGGCACCAACTACATCTACTACTGCGGCACCAACTACATCAACTACTTCGGTATCAACTACTTCAACAACTGCGGCACCAACTACTTCAACAACTGCATCACCAACTACTACTACTACTGCGGCACCAACTACTTCAACAACTGCGGCACCAACTACTTCAACAACTGTAGCACCAACTACATCAACTACTGCGGCACCAACTACTTCTTCTGCTCACTCCAGTACGACTTCCGTTACGACAGCTTCAACTACCACTACATCAGATCCGTGTGTTTGTTCCGCACCGGAAGCAGAATGTGTACTGACCAACGGTGTCCCAGAATGCAATTGTGGCTCTGGTAAAAGGATGAACGACGATCAGACCAGATGTTTAGGTAAATGAGGCGTGTTTTAAGGTTGTCTTTTCAGTTCACAGTTTAGGGTGGAATATTTCATTGTCTCAGATGTGTTTAATATTAATTGTACTACTATGTTATGCCTATAAATAATTGAACAGGTGGCAAATTGCGCCGAAATGATTGACTTATCGGTACATTTAGGACCTATTGTTAGTGAATTCTACTGTGTTAGTAACGCTAGAACAACTTCTGCTTTAAGGGGTCCTTAACATTGCAAATGGCGAAAACTGGCTAAAATTTCAAAATGAATTTTGGGGAAAATACTCATTGCCACCTAGATTTTAGTGAAGAAATGTATTTATCTAAGGATATACATATGCTTGCAAGCTCAGTTTAGTCTAATTCATGTTCTAATTACCAAGCACAAACTTAAACAAAAGAAAAACCATTTGCATGAGAACTCTGGGATTTATTGACAATATTCCAAAACAAATGTTATACATGAAATAAGTATATGCTGGTCTACAATCATAAGTGCCAATTCGTCAAAATAACGTAAGGGTTTTCCAGAAATTCAAGAAAAACGTACTTCCGGGTCAAAATTCATTTTTGAACTTTTAGTCAGTTTTCCCTTTTTGCAAGGAAAGTTATACCTTACACTTTGAAGTTATCCACTCGTATGTTGACTTTGTAAAATATTACAACACATTTACTTCGCTTACAGGTCTTCTACAGCTAAAATGATAATTATTTCTGGTTGCACAACGACGTCAAGTAGTTTTAAATGTTCTATTTTACAAATATTGTTTGTTTGTTTTTTTTCAGAAAACAGAATGGCGGTTTTTGATCAACATAATAAAGCCGTAGACTTGCCGTATAGTGCATACTACATCTTTCCCACTTCCGTTCCAATTGATGGGACTAGCTACGCCCACTCCATTTATGTAAGTTAGTTGTTCTAACGATTATCGATAATAACCGATTCACTAGCGACGGAGACCAATTATTAATTAATTGTACGATATCATATAAGTTTTGTTAGCTCGAATTAACTTGTTAGACGGAAGATATTTTTGGTTATTCTCATGACTAATTTGTCAGGTTTTCTTTGGTAAAAATCCATATTTCTCAGAAACCAAGAAAAAATTGATTAGTTTGTTTTTTTTCTCAATTAATCCAACTTGCTACGTCGGCGTCATATTCCTGTAATTAAAGGGGGTAATTAGATTAGAAAAATAAACAGTGAAAAAAAAAACACTAATAGATTTCGCTGAAATAAGTAAAAAAATGCTTGTTAAATTTTGAATAATCGCCATGTTTTAATGAAATGCCTTTTAACTAGGGAACACTAAAATGACTAAACACATTTTCTTCATTTGTATAGGCAACTAAATCCGGTGTTATTGTGTTTTCGTCTGCGAGAAGCGCCAGCACGGGAGTTCGAAAGCCATATGCGAATCCGCCTACTTCCGACAGATACATGTTCAGTTCGCAGGAAGTGTGTATTGTTGCACCGTACCAAGCTTCAAATCTTCAAAAGTCGTCTGCTACAGTAAGTATCTTCGCCCAGAATAAGCAATCATGTGAAACTTAAGTTCAAGTCTTTACTCCATATATACTTATATATATTTTTTAACAGGGTTCAGGATTGTATACAGTTCTATATACCAGCGATACCTCGAGCGGGCAGACAGCTATCAACAATCTGACTTCTATTGTCGAACAGTACCTTCATGCCGACTTCTCTCCCAGTGTGGCGTTTGTAGCAACCTGGAATAAAATGAAAACTAATTCTGATGCGCAGGTATTCAATAACGTTATTTCAATAAGGCATAAATTGTGCTTTTTGACTGTAGAGTGTTTCCAAGGTAAAATAGTATATTAGTAAGCTACCTCGAATGTCCGGGTCTATATAAAACAAAATTTTTTATTGGTCTGAGAACGGGTTTACAATTTAATATTTACATTCCTATTGATTTCTTCGTTTAAAAAAATTCGGTTCATTTTGCATGAACCGCATGACCCGTAATGACGTCAGTAACGTCATGGCTGTTACTATTGAAAACTCCCACGTATTACTCCCCCTTTTCACTTAATACTAATTTTTGAAAGCGTTCGACTTAAGTTTATTTAAAGAAAAAAATGAATAAAATGTAAATATAAGTAATGATTCTAATTTTGGTGCGGTTCATGCAGATTGGACGTGCACGCGAGAGCTGGCAAATTTACCATAAAGCGCTAGCGCGCTTTATGGATTTGCCAGCTCTCGCGTGCACGTTCAATCTGCATGAACCGCACCAAAATAAGAATCATTCCTTAACTATCTAAAAATAGCACAACCTGAATCTGCTAGAACTATTAGCGCAGACACATTTTTTTTCCGAAACGAGGCTCAGTTATATAATAATATCTTATTTGAATTATAAAACGATTTACATGAAGTTTCTCTTTTTTTTGTCATTTCAGATTGTCTCTTTCCAGTCTATCATTTTGTCCGACTACAAAACCACCTACTATGCTTCCATATATCAAGATGGCGAGACTAACCTCGACATTGCATTACACGTCACTTCTCAACCGAAATACCCTGTCAAAATAGGCTTCGAGTGCAAATCGCTAAACAAATACACATACGACTTCAGCCAACTGGCTTATCAGAACCGGGCTAAGAGAAACTTCATACAAAATATAGCCGACGTATACCAAACGTATGCTAGTTTCAATACCGACGCTGCAGCGCTCATGGCCAAATGGAAAACGACGCCTACTGACGTCACGTACGGCAATGACGCAAACAGTCCCGCTTACGCTAGAAGAGGAGTGTTTGTGTTTGTTTTGAATACCGTAGCCTCTCACCCAGTTCTTAGCTGCAATATATGGCTGTCAAATAATACGGGGATCACCGATGACAACAAAGCTCGTAAATGTCCGGGAACATTCGGGCAAATTCCGGAAAGTATGAAGTATGCGTATCCTGTTACACCGGTTGGAGAATACGATTTTTATTTTGACCCAGTGAACAGTTCTACGTCGGAAGGTAGATACTGTGGGTATAAACGAAACGATCCAAACAAGGGAACTTTCATCGACGCAGACAATCATGCTATTGTCAACGGCGCCAATATTTACAGGTACACACCTACTTATGCTACTTGTCGGTCGAACAGAAGTATGAAATCAAGTCTTTTTGCATTGAGATATTTAAACAATACAAGTTACTATTTAATAACCAAGATCATATAAAAAGTTAGATTCTCGTTGCTTTGGTTTAGTTAGCCATTCTCCGCCAAACTTGTTACGACGTACATGAATCCTCGAGTTGTGTCACGAGCAACAAAGCCAGTATTTGGTGCACGTCATGGGAAAATTCTAATTCCTCAGCGCTTTATTTCAATAGAACATTTTATTTTCTAGTCTATATGAACAAAATTGATTTATATATTTCCAACTGCGTTTGCGCTCGTTTCGGCTTATATTTTCTATAGAGAAGTCTTAAAAGATTATCCTGTACATATTGCGGAATATGCATATGAAGCTCCAGAAAGTGCATTTTTTATTCTTCTACTAAACTTGGCGCGTCATAGAGGTACAGGAAAATGACGAACAGAAGACATTCATAATGCTTTTCGCGGTAATAAAAACCCCATCTTATTGTCCGAGTGTGTAACAAAATTATAAGAATATAACAGATAATTGTTCCGATCTTTCCAATTCTAGTAATTATTAAAATGTTAAATAATATTGCCGAAGACACCCGTTTTTCATTGACAATTTATCGGCCTTGCCTTAGCATGGACAGCGTGAGGGAAACTCGATTCCAGCATTATTATACTAAGGCTGATATACCGTTTGGAAGGTCTGTAAAACTTTTCTGTTCATATTCAGCCTTGGAGGTGATGCTAAGACTTTGTCGGCGGCGACACAGGCGTACACAGATTGTTGTGTTAACGGTAACAGCTTGACGACGGCCAACCTTTGCGCCTCCTTCTTGGCCAAAAGACCAGCATGCACAAGTGAGCTGTTTCAGCAGGGCGCAACAGGTAACTTAAGTTGTTTCAGTTTATAATATGCCTGCATAAGACTGAAAGATTTGGGGTCGACAGACCCAGAGTTATCAGTTTTTCTTATTCTTGACAGTCTCCCGTGGTCTAAATATAGAAACAAACTGCAGGCCTAAGAACCGCCGAAAAGTAGTTCTAGATTTCGAAATTCCAGACAGAAAGTATGTCGACCACTAAGCACGTTCAATGCTTTAATTAATAGAAGTGCCTCGTCTGTCTGTTGGAAGAGTTGCATTAAATAAACTTTGCTTTGGGTTTATTTCGGTAAAATTACTACGAGTTAGTAGGTGTTTAGTCAGGATCTTCACTGTTCGTTTTTTAATTCAATGAGTCATTTCTGACCAAGAAACGAATAGAGTAGATCTTGATAAGACGGCACGGTTGTGCTGGTTGATCTGGATCTAAATGTCCGCATATGCGATAAAACTCATATATATTGAGTAAAGGGTTAATGTTACATGTAAAAAGGGTTCTATATAACACAATGAAGTTTTACAAAACAGATATTGCCAGAATTTATTCTAAATTGTTTCTTTCAATTTCAACAGCGGGAGGAGAGGGCGATCCTCACATTTTGACCCTAGATGGTGTAAAATACACATTCAACGGCCACGGAGAGTACGTCCTTGTACAAAGAAATGACTTTGTGCTACAAGCACGTGCGCAGCGTGCTACTGTTGACTCGACGCTGAGCGATGCCACGGTTTTTACATCGGTGGCTGCAAAGCAGACTTCGCCAATGGGGGATTCGGTTGAAATGCGGCTAAATCCAGCTGGTAACGACGTAGGTAAGCAACCGAATATCAACTTGATTTATATTTTTTGTTTATTATTCGGGTTTCAACCCTTTTCTCCATATATACGCATTCTATCGCATCTGCGAACAGTGTAGATTCAGATCAGCCAGCACATTTGTGTCGTCTGATCAAAATCTGTACTTTTCACTTTCTAGTCAGAAATATCCAAATTAATCAAAACGAGAACAATGCAGATCCTGATCAGGGAGCACGAATGTGCTGGTGGATTGGGATCTTGTGTTCGTCCCAGCCCTTAAGGCGCAAATATAGAGGAAAGGATTAAATCATGAATTATTTGTGAGACTTTTTTTTCTCCTATTCTCGTATTTTTGTCAATAGACATCTTATTATTTCATATAACTTTTAAAGGACTGTATTTTATGTCATATTTTCTATTATTTTCTATAGTTACGTACGTGAATGGAGTTGAAACAACGGTAACAGCGAACCACAAATTTACCGAGTACCTGCTACAGAAAACTATCGACACCACCAACAACACCATATACCGAATTGTGTATTTCATCGGTATTGTGATCAATGTCCGACCGGGCTCTAATTTACTGGGTATCACACTCGGAATGGGTGCAGACGGATGGAACGGACAGATTAAAGGTATGTTAGATGCTATTCCGGATCATAACCAAATTGGAGACCAGTCTCAAATTTCAAGCATCTGAGATCAGTCGCCATTTCAGCCAATCAGATAACGAGATTTGAGATTGGTCTACAAATTTAGTATTACGATCTTGGACACTGATTTAATGTATTTTAACGATAAAAAATTGATATCAATATAAGGGAGAACATTCAAGCGAGACCACTTAATAAGATTGACTTGTCATCCCTTCTTTTTGCGCTTTCTTCATTCTTTCTTACGTTTAAATGCGGAGCGGACGTTAATTTTCGACCTCGCTCACACCCTGGATTGTTGAAGCTATCAGTGTTATTTGTGTCTATTTTTAACTTGTTTAAGTTTGAAAAGATTAAAAAAAATGCAATATATTATTTACCTATACCTTTAACATGCAACTCAAGTTGTCACAAACACATCTTATGCAATTTTGCTTCCTAGGAAAAACGCGAAATACGCATAACAGGAATGGCCACATCCAGCTGACACAGCTTCCCCACACAGCCATATGGGCTGAAGGTTATAAAATTGAGCATGGAAACCAGTCTCAAATCTCAAGCATCTGATTGGCTGAAATGGCGACTGGTCGCCATTTCAGCCAATCAGATGCTTGAGATTTTAGATTGGTTTCCATGCTCAGTTTTATAACCTTGGGTACAAAAAGAAGAGAGGAGAAAAAAGCATGAATTCCTTTAGAAGAGATGAACTGTGCCTTTTGTGGAATTGAGCTTAAACATGTTGCATTTATTTACTTATTAAATGATTTATTTCCTCGTATATCTGTATTTGAACTAAAGTTTATAATTTTAGGGCTGATGGGGAATTTTAATGGCAACAAGACGGACGAGTTCATTCTTCCTGACGGATCGTCACTTGGTGACCCAAGTTCATTCACGGAAGAACAGATTTACAGCCAGTTTGGAAATAAATGTAAGTTCAGTACATCACGTGGGGCAGACTTCTAGGCTTTATAATTGTTTTTATTCCGTGAAACTCGTAAATAGTGGGCATACTTTGATCACGCAGGTTCCTTATGTCAAGTGGGCCAAACGAAAGCCACTGAAACTGACAGCGGGGCCAAATATTATAAAACTAAAGTTGGAGACCATAGAAAGATACACATGCCGTTCGTCTTAAGACCTCGAAACACCATTTACTTTTGAACAAATAATTATATGTTTTCTGTTTATAACTGGTAAATATAATAACTATTTATATTAACATTTAAACTTTTAAGTTTTAACCATGTCGAAAAGAACATTAGAAAGGTTGTCAACATAATTATTTATAAATGTAATGTTTTATCTTGATACATATCAAAATCAAAGCTTAAAACACTCATTTGAGAAGGGGTCTGTAATCTGTGATAATTAATTATTATTGTTGTTGATTTGTACAACATTTAGGGCGTGTCACTGAAGGGGACAGCTTGTTCACCTACCAGCCGGGGGAGAATTACACCACCATCAATGATGTAGACTTTGTACCAACCTTTTTTAACCCAGACCTTGCCATTATGTTTCCAAATGCTTCGGAGAGGACTCAGGCGCAGGACATCTGTTACCAGTCAGGCAAAACAGACCCGGACCCGGCGGCTAGGAGGGAATGCTACTTTGATTTTGCAGTGTTGAAGGATGCAACATTAGCACAAAGCACGGCGAACAGCATAAAGTCTGTGGAGAATGAACAGGCAGCTTTAGGTATGGAGAAAATTAATTTAATATTTGTTGGTAAACGGTTGTCCATGATTACCAGGGTGGCAAAATTAGCGCGAATAATGTTTCATTCCAAGTCTGGTGACTGTATTCCTTTCCTTGATTTGTCACACCTTTTCGTGTTTTTTTTATGAAAACTTTGGCAAATGTAAAATTATCTGCTTATTTGGTAAAAGATCTCCGTTTCCGATGTTCCATGCGCTTGAGCTTTTGAGGACTAGTGCTGCAATAAAAACGTTTTAACAAAAATTTACAATTAGCTAGAGGAAAAAACATACCCGGGTATTTGCCTTTCTGCCAAATGCACGTGACGTAGTTTTGCCATCTTGGCAGAGTTACTAATAACCATGAAATTTCTTAGCCACGCATACAATTGCGCTATTTCTACTAAAATATAATTTAAAAAAATGTTGCCAGGAAAACCACACACAAAAAAAAACAGTTGTCATCAATTACTATATTAACTAGTAAAGAAAATCATATGGTACCTATTTCAGTTTGACTTTTTTTCTTTAGGAAATATGCTATTACCCACGTTCTTAATTTCTTTTCAGCAAACTTTCCGCCGGTATTAACAAACGGCTACGTAACCATGGAGATAATAGCGGGTCAAACTTACGCCGACATTACACTCACCGCCACCGACCAGAACGGCGACACGGTGACATTTTTTGTGGTGGATGGTTCGGCCACAGGTTTGGTAGTTGGAAATACGACGGGTGCCTTGACCTTCAACAACGTGCCCGACATACGGCCGGATATGACCCCGTTCAGTGTACAGGTTGCGGCGACTGATGGAACTGTAGACACTATTTGGGAACCAAAAGTCGAATATTGCGTCTGCCAGGTAATTTTAAAGGTTTATTTAAGATACATGTAATAACTTCCGGTTTACGTACTTTTAAATGTTAATTATAAGCCTTCTTAAAGGGAGATGTGCAGGGTCTAGCAGGTGTACTCGGTAAAATCGTAAACAGATCGATCTATGTAACACTTACGTGTACTTTTCACTAAACTCTACATTTCAAACCCTTAAGGAGGAAGTTTTATGTTAATTTTACCATTTAACCGGACCTGAAAACAATCCGCTGAAGAAATCCCTTTACAAAAATACATTCTATATTAAGCGATCATGGGAATGTCGCGCTTACTATTCGTGGTGGCCCAGGCATTTTGAGACAAATGGCGACGTCGATAGTCGGCAAGGTACACCGAATGCGTATTTTGGTTGAAGTGATCACATGACAATCCCAAAAACCACCGCGGCTTTACGCGGGAAATACAAAAATAGCTAACCTATGCGCGTCGCATAGGATAGGAAACACCATTTATATATCTTTTTTTTTTTATATAATATTGGTTTGAAATATTTCGGGTGTAAATCAATATTTGAGCTTCAAATAATGATATTCAACTGATTTATAACCCATTTTCGCAAATCTGTTCCATTCATCAATCCTGCACATTTCCCTTTTATTCACGTTTAGATCGAATGTTGCGTCTGCTAAGTAATGTTATTCTTCCACGGGTAATTAAAAATATTGATTTCAATGCATTTTAGTTCCCGTTGAGATCGAATATTGTGTCTGCCAAGTAATCTTTTGCTTCTGCATGTAATTTTATACGTTGATTTTTAGGCAATTAATTTCAAAACTTAGATCGAATAACTGTGTCAGAAATGTTTATTTCATTATTGAAAAAAAAACATTGCTGAAGATTATAAAACTGAGATTTTAAACCAGTCTCAAATCTCAAGCATCTGATTGGCTGAAATGGCGTTTAATGGCGCTCATTCGCCATTTAACCCAATCAGATCTTTGAGATTTGAGACTGGTTTCCATTCTCAGTTTTATATTGGGGCCCTGTCAAAAGCCCGCTTATACAGCTAACGCCGAAAAATGGATCTTCAGTTAACTATTTAGACATCTGCGTTTTCTTATATTTTTTAGAATTCTGGAGTTTGCGATTTTAGCGGATCATCTGAAGAATTGTTTTACGTGGTTCCCTGTCAATGCCCGGCCGGCTGGGAGGGACCTCTGTGTGAGACAGACGAAGACCGGTGTGCAGACAACCCGTGTTTTACAGGTATGATCCCATACCCTCTCCACCCTTGCTTCTGTGGTGACAACACGAGATTAACATAATAGCTGACGATTCTTGTTCAAAATTACTTTGATAGTTATGGCAAGCGGGTTGCACAATTAATCTGAAAACTGTATCAATAACTATAAATATCGGTCTGAAAACCATATTTATTGACGATTACTAGGATCGGATCAGCGGCCAAAAACCTTAGTTATTGGTAAAAAGTTCAACACTAGTCTCGACCGACTATAATATTTAGCGTCTTTTTTCCAAGAATTTTTTTCTATAGTGCTTGGTTGGAGAATTATGAATATCTCCGAAAACTATAGTTCCATAGCTACCTCTTAAATTATCACCGTCAATCTAAATAATGCTGCCTTCATATTTAATTTTTTTATTAAATTAAACTTGTGTTGTGAAAGACACTAAATACCGGGGTATTTGTAAATTAGTAAAATTTCTTCTGTTAAAATAAATTCGTGTTGATCTACTCAAATTATTGTTAGATAAAATTATTTGTTAAACCTGAGAAGGGTTTAATAAATTTGAATTTATAATTTGAATCTTTTTAAATTTTTATTTTAATGTAGTTACATGTTCATGTTCTAGGCGTGGCATGTTCGGATGTTCCTGCCAATCTGATAGCCAGCAATCCGGCCGGGTTTCAGTGCGACGCCTGCCCCATAGGCCTAGAGGGTAATGGGCAAATTTGTCAAGGTATAATGTTTATAACATTTACTGTATTAATGTAACGCTGGTTTTGTATATTCTTATTGTTAACACGTCTGTATCTGGATTTGGTGAAGTAGACAGTCACGTGATACATAGTTTATATAACCAAGAAGGATCTCATGACTGATATGGGCGAAATTAATATTTTTCCAGTGATCAGTGTCATCAACACAGCTTCGCTATATCAAAATTGTAAAGTATTTTGCTGATAAACCATATTAATATTGACTTGTTGGTCACAGGACTGTCAGGTTACCGATAATGTACTTTACTTTTCAAATTTATAGCAACTTTATTCAGTATCAGTAAAAAGCAAGCATCAACAGAGTCATTACAATCGTTTTTATTGAAATGTTTCTATTTTTTAACCATTATAATAAATAGTTAAGTTACTCCTCTTAATGTGGTTAAAGGGCACAGTTGCAGACCATAAAAGCAATTCCTGCTTTATGAGTTGAGCGTCGTCGCATAAACGTAGTCTCAATGATTATAAGCGTTGAAAATCACTGCAAAAACGAAAAAAATACTCGTTTATGCTGCGATGCTGCTGTGCAGGTTACAATGTTGTTGACTTTTATCAAACGCAGTTACAATTTATTTTCAGATGTGAACGAATGTTTAAACAATCCGTCCCCTTGTGCTCAACTATGTAACAACGAGGTTGGAGGTTACACGTGTTCATGTAATCCTGGTTACATTCTACAAGACGACCTTGTATCATGTCTTGGTAGGTCTCAATCCCTATCATGCCTCGGTTAATTAAAGAGGTTGTCGGGAATATTGGGATCAGTTATCACTGCAAAAACATTTTGAAACTGAGAACAGAACTGAAATATTTTTGAAATTGGTCCACTGGTTGCCAAGATATGGTCAGTTTAAAATTGATTCCAATGTACAGTATGCTGACGGCCATTTTGAAATGTCCAGTGAGATCATCAATTTATGTGCACAAATCGATATTTAATAAATAAAATAAATTACAGAATTAGTTCGCAAATGTTAAATTGCCTTAAGTATGGAGTTTTTGAAACTAAATATATCTCTACTTCCTTAATTTAGATATAGACGAGTGTGCTCGTGGTTTGGACGACTGTGACGCCATGGCCACGTGTGTAAACACGGCCGGAAGCTTCACTTGTTCGTGTAACACTGGTTATAAAGACACTGGCTCAGCTAAAACAGGACAATGCCAAGGTAAAAGTTATTAAGATCGGTTGTTACTGTTGCTTGGTGATAATAGCTGAACATGATTACAACTACTTCTTGACAATGCTTCGAAAACGTATGCCATTTTATAAAAATGTATTATTAGCCGGATAAGAAATACATTAAATAATGTGCAGAAAGTGCATTTTTGGGGGGCAGATAATTAATTTCCATGTGGATTTTGACAAAAAATTGAAAATTATTATTTAACTACCTTAAGAATGTACCAACCGAACCCCATTTCTCGAAAACTTGCATTCGACCATGTATTCTCTTCAAAGATTTATAACATTATTTTTGAATAGCATTGCGTTGAGTGAAGGTTACTTACCGAAATAATGCTATTTATAATACTGTAAATTAATCGATATTTTAAATACCATTCAGATATTAACGAGTGTGCAACCCTGACCAACCCGTGTCCAGTGAACAGCCAGTGTACTAATACAGCTGGTTCCTACTCGTGTGACTGTGATGTCGGGTACCAGTATAATATATTGACTGACACATGTGACAGTGAGTTACATAAGATTACAATTGTAAAATGTAGTGTTTTTTTTCATAATTAGGTGTAAAATTGTTAACATCGTCTTCGTACAACTGGTTTATTCTATTCAATTTTGTATTTTTGTATGTTTATTAGATTTTGACAACATTTTGAACAAAACTATCTGAAGTGCGGCATTAAAACAAATGATTTGCATGCATACTGAATATTAAATATTTGATTTTGATAAAACTATTCTGGTCACGCTAGAGACAGAAAAACGTTCTGGGTCAGTCAAAATAAGTTTCTTTCAAAATAAGTTTCTTTAGCCATGGTTGTGTTTTTCTCAGACATTGACGACTGTGCCCAGCAGACAGAATGTGAACAGCTGTGTGTGGATGGTATAAATACATACACTTGCGCCTGCCGACCAGGATATACCCTTGATTCCACGGATAATACTACATGTCTGCGTAAGTATTACTTAACCTTTGCCAACTGTTACTGACAAGTCGGCGGCGCGCTCGGTCGCATAGCTGTAATGTAATCGCAATAATTATGTCGTAAGTTCGGATCCAAATACTAGGCTAGGAATTTCTGAAATGGCTCTCGGTGCGTTCCACCACAAAAGTGCTGGTTCACTTCAAGGAATCGATGCACTGCATAGAGTTTGTCTTATTTATTTAATTTATACTAAAAATAACACAAATTCGGGGACTAGGAAAATTATCGAAGTATTTAATTTTCTGTAAAATGTATATCAAACAAACTAAAAAAACTAGATATCATCGCTGAATTTACCGTGGTTCCTTGTCGCGAAATTTGATGATATTTTTTCATGTTGTTGAGCAATATCCGGAGTACATATACCGTAAACATATATTCATTTTTCTTTTTTAGCGGATAGCGTTTGTTCTAATACGCAAGCACTCGAGTGTAATGGTGGAAATTTCACTATAGCTACCTGTGCTGTCCTGAGCGGAGATGTACTGTGTACATGTCATACGGGGTATGCTTTAAATGGCGACAATAACTGTGTTGGTAAGTTTTTTTTTACTATTTGCTTCTGAAAATGCAAATTGTCTCCTTTTTTTTCTTTTTTTTATCTGACTGTCTTATATTAATTTTTATAAAATAATTGTACTTTGTGACTCCACACTTAAACCCAACTCTCATGACCTAGTGACCTACTTTTCCTAGAACTAGGTTAGGCTTTATTTTGGTTATCTTTGTGTAAACCAGATTTTTATTTTTATTTACCTATGATGATTGAACAGTGCCCCGAATGCATGACCGAGTAATTCCCATTAGAAGATGTTGATAATAAACATTATTTATTATTTTCTCTGTATAGTTTTAATTTTTTTCATCTTAACTATGTTTTCACTAGCCTAAGGTGACTTCACAATATACCCTACTTCCATAATCAAGTGACCTACATTTTCAAACAGATATCATGATAATATTTAATCACATTAATATTATTAAAAATATTTCATTGATGAAGGGATGCCATTTAACTGAAAAAAATGAATTTACCCCGACAGCTTGTTATAATGTTTATCTTGCTGAGATTGACAAATTTTACGAAGCATTTTTATTAAGTGGACACTAACATTGCAAATGGCGAAAAATGGCTAAAATTTCAAAAATGAATTTTGGGGAAAATACTCATTGCCAATTAGATTTTTGTGAAGAAATGAATTTATCTAAGGACGTTCTAATGTTTGCAAGCTCAGTTTAGTATAACTCATTTTCTATTTACCAAGCACATACTACAACAAAAGAAAAATGCATGAGAACTCTGAAATTCACGAAACAACTCATACCTGAAATAAGTATATGCTGATCTACAATAAGTTAATGAATTGTTCTATTTATAGATGTGAACGAGTGCGCTGCGGGAACAGACTCGTGCGTGTCATCAGCTTGTGTAAATACTGTAGGTGGCTACACATGTACATGTGACGCTGGTTACACGTTTAAAACTGGATCAAACAGGATTTGCTTAGGTAACTGTTGTGACAACACCTTTACCCCAATTATATACTTACCAAAATTTCAAACAAAATACTATGAAAAAAGGATTGCAAAAAATAAAAAAAGTATGCTTAGTTATAAAAAAGTGAAATGTGCATATGAGGAATGGTCACATCTAGAAGACACAGGCTCCCGTCATAGCAAAAACCTAGATCGGAACACCATGTGTTATAAAATAATCAATTTAAAAATAGAAACCACTAACAATTAAAGAAAATGAGATATATTTTTACATTTTTTACTTGTTGCAAACTGTTTAAATTTACAAAAAGTTTCAGGAAGTTTCAACGTTTCGGAGCATTTCATTTGTCATACAGAAGATTACACAACTTCGTGATTTTTGAAAGAATTCCATAAAAGTGAATAGGAAGGTTCAAAACTCAATCTAATAACATTCATTGAGTTTTATTGAACCGTCAGAGAGATTGTGATGATCTTCTGAGATGATGAAAATCAAGCAATGGCCACTGTGTTAGATCCATAATATTAAGCAAGAAAAGCGAAGAAAAACCTACAATTTAAAATCGAAATTCAGTTTTTGAACAGTAAAATCATTACTATATAACTATAACTATAACTGACTTCCCATTTGTAAGACTTCATGTGTTATTGTGAAACCATTAGTTTGTTACTTTTACATAAGGACAAAAGTTTGGTATTATTCTGCAGACATCAATGAATGCTCCAGCGTATCAACCAATCTGTGTGGTTCTCCAGCAAAGTGTGTAAACAACCCGGGTAGCTACGTGTGTGTTTGTCCAAACGGCTATACACTATCAACAGATGGTTACACTTGTGATAGTAAGTCAATGGTCTTTTTAAATAGCACGTAAAGTCTTTTGAGTTTATGGACATTTTTTGAAACATGAAATGGTACGTTTGTACACACTCAGTCCTCAGTTTGAAATGATATACATGTATCGTCTTCTTTGTTAACTGTATATATGATTTCCACTCTCTCTGTATTTTCTTTGCCTGAAGATTGTTTGTTCTAATGATTTGAATTCTATCACGTCAGATATTAACGAGTGTGCAGATGCTTTAACCAACGGATGTGACAAAGAAGATGGAGTATGCGCAGACACAAACGGAAGTTATTCCTGCTCGTGTAAAACTGGTTATACAGGGGATGGTTACACATGTGTTGGTGAGTGTTCCAATGCGGTAACCCCAAGGGTTCTCTTTTTTTGTTGTTTGTGGCGTCTTATTTGAATGGACATACTTATAACAAGCATACTCTCTCTTCCCATCTTCTTTTTCGCTGCGTGGGGAGGGTGTGTTTTGTGGGTGTGGCGATTCCTGATATGCATATTTCATTTTTTTTTTCGGAAATACGAGTATTTTATGCGCGAGTTGATAAGTACATAACGTTATTTTTTTTACTCTATAGGAAATTGCACCTGGAAAAGCGAGCTATTACATAAATAAGTTGAATTAATTGAAAATCCGTTGTTGTTGTTTTTTCAACTAACTTTTTTATGGTTAACTCATATTTAAAATGTTTTATAATAGTTTGAGTATCAGTCCATTTATATAAATAAAATAAAGTTATTTCAAAATAAATGTTCGTGATTTATATATATGGTGATAATCCAATCAGAGGTAAGAATAAATACAATGAACCCTGTGGGTAGATGATTTTACTTCTGTTGTTTTACAGAGATTTTTCGTGATAATCGGTAGTAATGTGCCGATGCATTTTGAATACATTTTGTAGATTCCCAACAAACAAAATTAAAGTTTATTGGTTACTATAGCAGTTAAAATTCACAAACAATTACTAACACAGATTTTTCTTCTTGTTTTATATAAACGCCAGCTGATTCATCGTTTCATGATTTTAGACTTGAACGAGTGCAACGCGGCAAACAGAGGTGGATGCCAACAGGGCTGTCAGAACACTGTGGGTAGCTACGTTTGTTTCTGTGGAAGCGGCTATACCCTCAATGCAGATGGCTTAAATTGTGATGGTTTGTATTCTACATCTTCATTTTTATCATTCAGCTATTTGATGCAAGAAGTTTTTATCTCACTTCAGCCAGAAAGATATTGTGACATTTCACAGTCTTGGTCCGGCATACATTTTCCGTCACCAATTTGCTTCAAACGATATATTATTTTTAATATCTTTTTTTCAATCCATTTGATAAATATTTGCTAATTTGACCTGAAGCCTTCTTGCAAAAACCTCGTTCAAATATGTTCAAATCATGACTGGGAATAACTGTTTTCAGCCAAAAGGCTCATGAAAGCATTAGACATCTGTTTTTTCACCAGAGCATGATCCTCTGTTCTCTGACCCGATTAAAAGCATGGTCGCCGGGGATTATTACATTATTGCTAATTAACCAAGTTTACTTAGCCAACAAGTATATAAAGTAATTAAAATAACGTCTGCAGAAGAATATTAGCGGCTGATATTTTCCTAAATAATCAACCAGGTAGATGGGTCCTAGAATAGTAATGTTGTTTTTTGTTTTCTTTTATCTAGATAAAGATGAATGTGCCTCGGCAAATACCAATGATTGCTACAACAACACTTACTGCACCAACACTGATGGCGGTTATACGTGTGCCTGTCCCTCGGGACTCAGTCTGAAAGCAGACGGACGAACATGCGTCTGTTAGTTGATTAGTTTATTTATTATTCTTCCGAGAAAATTATGATTCTAATAAGTGTTTTACTTTTATCATTTTATATCGACTGTTCAACAAATTTGTTTCACCTTATATTGATTTTTTACAATCTAAAACTACATGTATTGCAATATAACAATTTACAACATTCCGGATATTGATCATTTACCTCATGAATAGTATTGATTTTTTACAATCTAAAACTACATGTATTGCAATATAACAATTTACAACATTCCGGATATTGATAATTTACCTCATGAATAGTATTGATTTTTTACAATCTAAAACTGCATGTATTGCAATATAACAATTTACAACATTACGGATATTGATCATTTACCTCATGAATAGGGAGCCTCCACAAATTATTTGTTAAACATGAAAAAGGCATTCATAATGGTATTATAGCAAAACAGGCATTCCAAAGTGTTATAAAATGTTTAAAGATTTTTTTTAACTTTTAAAAAGTTACCACATAATTATTTGCTTCTGTACGATTTAGTTATTGCCACGCAACAAATGGTGCTCATATGAGAATAAATTTCCAATGTGGTTACTTTACCAGTTTACCTATTATTTGATTTGTTGAATTTTGTGTGTATACACGAGTTTTGTCTTATTTGGGTTTGGTTGTATGTTAAGGTCATAGCTTCTTAACGAACGTTTGTTTTCCGCTGTCAGTAACTTCAACATTCGTCCTAAGTTACGATATGAATATTTGTTTCACATTCAGCTACGACACAATGTTCTGCGAGCAACACTTGCGCCTATTCCTGTAACAGGGTGAACAACCAAGATGTTTGTACTTGCCCCAAGGGCTACCATCTCAACCCTGATGGAACAACTTGTTCTGGTGGGTTGGGCTTTTATTTGTTATCCATATACCTTATTGTGTTATGATTTCATATTTTTAAAGTGTTAAATCGAGGGATTGACGCAATTCTGGTCTAATTCATATCGAATTAAGAAGGAGGTATTCCAGTTAAAATAATGTACCAATTTACTAAGATTCATACAATTCTTTGTTTTAAAGCATAACGAAATGTTAATACATTTATAATTGTTGCCTAGCTTTTACCAGCACTTGATCCGACGTTCCAGATTCTAAAATTTCACCTTATTGACTGTACCTTCCACATTTTTTTTGTAAATATGTGCATGGTAGTTTAATCATTCGAACAAGGATCAGCTTGAAAACATGACCTACGTGTATAAGTATTATTCCAAATTTTATGTATTTAATGTTGTTTTCTTTTGTTAGACATAAACGAGTGCTTGGCATCAGGAGAATCTCTGTGTCCATCAGCAAGCAATGTGATCTGTCAGAACACGAATGGGAGCTTCACCTGTGTGTGTAAGAGCGCATTCTATAGACAGTTAGAACCTGCTAAATGTGTCAGTAAGTGAACCTATTTTGGTTTTAGTTTATCTTTGTATCTGTCAGAACACAAATGGGAGATTCACCTGAGTGTGTTAAAGCGCATTCTATAGACAGTTAGAACCTGCTAAATGTGTCAGTAAGTAAATCTTTTTTGGTTTTAGTTTATCTTTGTATCTGTCAGAACACAAATGGGAGCTTCACCTGTGTGGTTAAGAGCGCATTCTATAGACAGTTAGAACCTGCTAAAAGTGTAAGTAAGTAAACCGTTTTTGGTTTTAGTTTATCTTTGTATCTGTCAGAACACGAATGGGAGCTTCACCTGTGTGTGTAAAAGCGCATTCTATAGACAGTTAGAACCTGCTAAATGTGTCAGTAAGTAAACCTTTTTTTGTTTTTTGGTTTATCTTTGTATTTGTGGCTAGTAAATATTTTTTATGATTTATAATTATTTACTTGGCACTCATTTTTTGTCTGCCGATTTGTTCGAGCGTTTTAGTTAGTTTTATTTTAAGAGGTAACTATCACTTATTTAAGAAAGTCAACGATATCTAAAGGTTATACAAGAAATATTCATGATTTCCAGTTAAATACTTGCGCACAGTTATAGCGATATTGACATAAGATAAGAATCTTACTTAAATTTAAAATTGTCTAATAATTCACAAGGACATGTCAGAAAACTTTGTCTGGGCAACATTATGAATTATTTGAAGAATATTTTTTTACCTTTTAGATATTGACGAATGTTTGAACAATCCATGTTCTGCTAACAGTCGTTGTGTGGATGCGAACCCGGGGTACAACTGTGTATGCTCCACCGGTTATACACTTAGCCAGGGCCTATGCGTTGGTATGTTTGAGTAGTAATAATCTAGACTTTTTCGAATGGCCGACTGTCAAATATATTATACAGTCCACTTATTAGTAAGAGAAAATTATATTCTATGATAAGAGTGATGATACATATCTTAAACAAGTTTGAGCTAACAAAGAAATTGAAATAAGTTTTCAAATAAAAAGGCCAAAAGCTTATAACATTGCACGGATTCTACTGCAATGTCCTTTATGTTTTAACTAAATAAGCCTATGGCATGCTTTGGTGTTATACATGAAATGATATATTTCAAAAGATGAAAATGGAACTCTGACATATATTTTCTTATTAATAATCTCTTTGTAACAGATGTGAACGAGTGTACGAGCGGAGCTTCAGCCTGTCACGCAACACTAGCGATATGTTCAAATACTGTCGGCGGCTACGCATGCGCGTGTAAAGCCGGGTACCAGGGTAATGGAATCACCTGTTCGGGTATGTGCCAATTTCAAATATAATCATTTTATTATTAATTACTATCATTTAAATGGTAATCATTTGTAATTTGTAACAATGAAAACTACAACCATGATAATAATAGTAGGCCACAAAATGGTGAATTTTTGCCACGGCCATAAACACTGATGAACAAAAATGAAATATAAATTAATTTGCGAAAACTGTCGGTAGAAAAATGCACTGTCAATTGAATCGCTTGAAAAAGGTGTCCAATTCTTGAATAATTAAGGTCAAGCGCCTTTGCATCAAATGATGTAGGAGCTAAACCGATAAAAACATTTATTTCAAAATCATTAAAATTGCCAGTATTTTTATTTCTATTATTCTCTTTTTGTTACCTTGTTTGTAATATGGTATTTTCTTGGATTTTTAAAACCTTGACCCGTTCGTGGCTTTCCATATAAACTTACTGACTACACTTAATGTTACATTAATTGTTTTATAAAGCAATAAAGTTGTGAACCATTGAACCATTTTTATTTAGATACAAAATGAATTAATTTTAAGTTTCTTTTAGAAATTGACGAATGTAAGTTGGGAACTCACGATTGCGACCCTGTTGGCAGCTGCACCAATACACCAGGCAGTTTCACTTGTTCTTGTCCAAGTGGGTACACCTTAAGCTCGGACCAGAAAACCTGCAATGGTATGAATATTCCATTTCTCGTGTCAATTGTTTACGTATATAAGTTAATACCAGCAGCTGAATTCTTAATATGGATGTTTTGCAGTTAGCAACCTCCTCAAATTATTGAGTTTTCTAAAAAAATTATTAATTTGAACATGTAGAGAGATTTCGCATGTCTTAGTGTTTTAACACTCATTATTCAAAATGTGTAATACTGTTTGTTAATATGTATTAACTGGTACCGTAGTTATACCGTAATGTGCAATACAATTGGATAATTTCCAACCATTATGTCATGTAAACTATCCGCAACAAATATTAACGATTACAAATTGAATTATTTGTTTCAGATATAAACGAGTGTACGACTGGGACAAGCGGTTGTACCGACACGTGTCAGAACATTAAAGGGGGTTTCAAGTGTTCCTGTCAGCCGGGATATGCTCTTGCTGCTGACCAAAAATCGTGTGTTGGTAGGCCGATATTCAACAATATTTACAAGACCAGTGTCCAAGATCATAAAACTGAAACTGTAGACCAGTCTAAAATCTCAAACATCAGATTGGCTGTAATAGAGACTTGTCTCAAGTCTCAAGTATTTGATTCCATTTCAGCAAATCGGGAGCTTGAGATTTGAGCCTTATCTCCAATCACCGTTTAATGATCTTGCGCCCAGTCTAACGATAGTGTAGGACGTTTAGTAAATCACAATTAATTCCCACGGTTTGTTGTAATAAAAAGCTAAATGGACATATCAGGAATTTCCACACCCAGCAAACACAGCCTCCCCTCGCAGAAAAACGTAGAGAGGAAAAGAGAGTATGGGTTCATAAGAAGATCAATTTCAAGTAAGACAGCACAAACATTTAATGAAAATGAAAACCTTTGGGGTTACCGCATTGGAACGGTCAGTTGCAAACAATTTGCTACTAGGTATTTTAACCAGGTTCTAGGGTGCACCAACATGCTCTCAATTGAAAATGTAAAAGGTGTTATTTTCATGCACGTATATAGGCATTAAAAAGTGCTTACTGGTCATTAATTCAGAAGATATAAATTTCAGCGTGATTTTTACGTAAACAATATTACATTCATCTTGATAAACTATATTTAGGACAAAAAAGAAAAAAATGGTTTCATCAAGATGTTAGCAACGTGACGACCTTTGTGACTTTTTGTGAAATCAAATGTTATAAAAAGACAATAACATGTTATAATCCAACTATTAAATGTTTAATGGTTTACTAACCATTTTTTTGAATTGCTACCCATTGGAATTACTGATATCTTAATCTTGTATTGGAACTAGTGTTGGGATATCGGTTGCAAATCACAATCGATCATCAGTTGGAATCGGTTGCCACTTCCGATGTGATTTCACCGATTATTAATCGGTTTATAAATCATATCTGTGTTATATTAACAAATGGTTTCTAATAAGTAGCTTATATAATATCCCTTATTATTGTGAGTTTGCTGCTACTTTCTACATAAAGGTTGGTGTTCAAATTACAAAAATAAAAATTTTACGTGTATTTATGCACTGATTAGAATGAATGAACAATGCTCAACATAGAATACACACCCTAAATACGTTGTTGATAGCACTTAATGCCCCAAAGGCCCTACCAATTAATTTCAATCAAGACTAGTACAAATATTGACCAAGATGTGTTTAATTGTGCAGTAGTTTACAGCTGGGATAATGACATCGATTATCGGCATCGGGAGGTTCTTACTGATGACTAATCGATGTCTTTCGATCATCGGCACATCACTAATTGGAACAAAAAAAAACTGTCCAAATGTGTTCGAACTTTTTATTTCCTCGATCAAATGTAGATAAAAGTTAAATATTTCTTTCTTCTTCAGTTGAGGTAGATTGTGATACATCGTATGCGAGTCAGTGTAGTCAAGGATGCGCGAGGATTTCTGGCAACGACACGTGCACATGTACCGGAGGGTACTCATTGTACAGTGACGGCTTTACTTGTAGTGGTAAAAATTCGTCAACATTTTATATCACTTTTAAAATAAATACATGGTAAAATTATATTTTATTTGATATAATTTTGCTATTTCTAAATTTTTCTTAATCATATTTCAAAACTGGATCTTTTAAATATTAAAGTAAATTCTTTTTTTTTCTACTATATTTAATTAAATGTCACATTAAACAGAGTGATGCATCTTTGTTTGTTTATGTTTAAGTTGACCTTTAACTAAGACATTTCCAAATATATATTGATATTCATCAATTTTTCAATATATATTTTGACATTTTTTTATTCTAACCAAGTTTACCTTGGCGACACAAGTGTTCGAATGAACAACCATCTTTTACAAAATGTAGCTTTTATGTGTTTTATCATCCAGATATCAACGAATGTTCTACTCTTAGTCCATGTGATTCTACAAGAGGTGTTTGCACGAATACGGTAGGAGGATACAACTGCGGATGCTCTGATGGATATACTGTGGGCACAGATAATTCATGCAATGGTAAGTAGCAAGACACGTTTACATACATGGGAAGGGTAAAATATCCTTATAAGGAATAATCATATACAGAAAGCAGTTCCCACGCATCCAAAAAGTAAAAAAAAAAAGTGAAATATGCATATCAAGAATTGCCACATTCAGAAAAAATTGCCTCCCCACACAGTCAAGAAGAAGAGAGAGAGAGAGAAAGCATGGTTAATAAAATTATCAGTTTCAAAAAAGACACCACAAACAATTAAGAAAAAAAGAACCCGAGGGGTTACCGCCTTGGAATTGTCAGTGTCAAATCAAATTGCCACTGGGGGTTTAAACCAGGCTCTATGGTGCACCAACCTCACACTTGCCCCAACAGGAAATGAAAATATAGCAAGGGTTTATGCAATGATCAATTTTAAAAATAGACACCACAGAAAAATAGAACATGAGGGTTTACCGTCTTGGAATGATCAGTGGCAAAACAAATAAATACAGGTTTTAAGATGCACCACCTCAATCTTGTGAAAACAAGTTCTCATATAAACAAACAAGTACAAGTTGTCTTGGTGATATAGCTCCAACCTACAGCTGCGATTTAAAAAGTTCGTTTTGCAGTTTGAACACAGCTGATGAATATTAAATTATGGATCAACTAGACTTTATTTTTGTTTCACTTTTGCAAGTTATAGAATAAAACATAAATACTCACACCTTCCCAACACTTGCACTTGCAATAATCGAAAAGATTTAAAGAAAGCTTCCCTATAAAGCAGTAAACAACTCAGTTAAAACACGGTTTCACTACAAAGAGGAGAAAGCATATGGTTTTGTATTTAGCTCTTCAAAAAGTTGACATTCCATAGAATAACTTAATAAAGAGCATTGGTTACCTTCCTAGAATTTTAATTAAAAAGATATAATTTAGGTTGCACAAAACTTGCAAGTAGACATTATGGTCCTCTTAAGAATCATTGAAAAAATGCATTCTGATTTGACTCTGTGAACAAAGTTTAATTCTGATTATATATTTGTCAAAATCTTAAGCTTAAATCTTAAAAATTGTGAAGCTGATGGAGTTATTTCACCAAGACATCTTGTACTTGTTTGTTGATATGAGAACCTGTTGGGGTAAGTGTGAGGTTGGTGCACCCTTGAACATGGTTTAAACCCCCAGTGGCAAATTGTTTTGCCACTGACCGTTCCAAGGCGGTAACCCCTCGGGTTCTCACTTTCGTTAATTGTTTATGGCGTCCATATTGAAACTGATTATTGTAATACCGTGCTCTCTTTTCCTCTCTACTGTTTGGCTATGTGGGTAGGCTGTCTCTGCTGGATGTGGCCGTTCCTGATATGCATATTTCACTTTTTTTTTAACTCAAAGATTTGACGAAAACTGCAGTTGTCCAAAAAATTATAATGCAATATCGTCGAAAAAATTGAAACATCCACATCAGGAAAAGCTACATCTAGAAAACACAGCATCCCTACACAACTAAAAAGCTAATAGGATCAACACATTGGTTTACACAAAGATTGTATTACATTGAAAAATTATTTTATTGAGAAAATGAAGTTGAAATGCTCAAATACTGTGACTGTTTATTATATATACTTAAAGAAGTTAGAAACGCAACTTCTTAAAACAAGAAATACATTAATGTTTAAAGAAGTTGCGTTTCGAATTTTTTCGTGTGGGTTCGCTCCCAGCTAGAGACACTATCATTTCAAATACATATTATATAGACAAAGAAATTAAAAACGCAACTTCTTTAATCACGAAACATATTTTGTGTTAAAAGAAGTTGTGTTTATAATTTCTTTAAGTATATTATCATACAAATCCTATTTATAGATCGTGATGGAGGATTTTCGTTGTGGTCTTCATGGTCTGTATGCACTGTCACATGTGGCACGGGACTCCAAACAAGAACTCGTGCATGTGATAATCCAACCGCTGAAGGTAATGGTGCTCCATGTTCTGGGGCCACGACAGATACCGTTGTTTGCACAAAAGATGACTGTCCAGGTAACATATTACTGTACGAACACCTCTTTAATTAACCTTTTAACATATGTTTCGGGTGTTTAGCCTGTTGTTACTGTTCTTTTTATTATTATTATATTTATTTATTTATTTATTTATTTATTTCAATATAGAATTAAATCTAATCTCAATTTTGATATACATAGACATTTAGAAAAGCAGTTAAATTATATGCAAAATCACCGAAAACTAAGTGCACACTCTCATTTAGAAAAGAGTATACTATTATAATTATTAAAGTCATAATTATTATTATTATTACTTGAATTTTTTATTTTTTTTAGTTGTTTATTTGTTGCTGTTGTGCTGTCCATCCTATCTCTTCTTATATTGACCCACCTATACTAAATCAACAAATTGTTGAATTAGATAAATTAAACTTTTACTGATATTTACATATCTGAACAACATCACATGTAACATGTATTTAAATAATCCTGTCATCATCTTTGTTAAACCGTTTGCCATGTCATTGTGTAAGACTTTTTGCACCCATGAGTAAATTATGCAATAATTAAACTACAAGACAATGGAGGTGCGGCCTAGTGGCGACTCTGTCCTGTTAAAAAATAAAAACCTTAGCCTCCTAACAGCCAAAAATACACCAACAAATATCATTCAATTGATTTTAGTGTCTGTGCAAGAACAGGAACATGGTTTGAACATGACATTCTCAGGAATAAGTATAACACAAGTAAGTAAGCGTTATTTATATTTTAAAAAAGTGAAATATGCAATAGCAAGAAAAGCAACACTCGCACAGCCTACCCACACAGCCCAAAAACAGAGTGGGAAACGGTATATAAAAAGCAAATATGTTTAAAATGGGATAATCTCTTCAAGAGTACCTTATGATGATCGCATTTCCGCGTGCCTAAAAATTATATTTTTTTTATTTGTTTATTCTGAACTGAAAACAACAAATTTAAAATCGATTATCTCTCAACTCCGGGCTTGTATGAAGAATGTCAGTATTTGTTCCAGTACTGCACGTAACCACGCTTGATCAAACCGAACCTGCAATACTTTCATATTTGCTTGTTGGATGGCTTTCAATCTATTATGATAATTATGTTTTGGGGATATGTTGTTAATTAAATATTGACATTAAACTATAGATCCAAGATTAAAAATATGTTTAAAAATATTTTTCTGGCGTGATGCGTTAATCTTGTTTCCGTAAAAAATATGAGTGAGTGCATCAACAAACAAAATAAAATTACGCCATGGCAACATGTATTCGAATGTTCTTAAAAGTATTCAGCTATTTAATTGTACGTTTATATTGACATCATAGTTTTGTTTTAGTTCCCCGAAACGAATAATTGCAGGATAACTTCAAATCTTGTTTCAATCTTCAAACTTTGAATTGTGTAAAATGGGCGACGAGAATGTCTCATACTTTAACTACTAAGATGACATGCTCATTCTTTCGCATTTAGATGATATGTTCATTCACTATTTAGATGATATTTATATGCTCCTTCTTGCACAATTTAGATGATATGCTCCTTCTTGCACAATTTAGATGATATGCTCATTCTTTTACTATTTAAATGTTTGCTCCTTCTTCCACAATTTAGATGATATGCTCATTCTTGCACAATTTAGGTGATATGTCATTCTTTCACTATTTAGATGATATGCTCCTTATTCCACAATTTAGATGATATGCTTATTCTTGCACAATTTTGGTGATATGTCATTCTTTTACTATTTAGATGTTTGCTCCTTCTTCCAAAATTTAGATGATATGCTCATTCTTGCACAATTTAGGTGATATGTCATTCTTTCAATATTAAGATGATATGCTCATTCTTTTACTATTTAGATGTTTGCTCCTTCTTCCACAATTTAGATGATATGCTCATTCTTGCACAATTTAGGTGATAAGTCATTCTTTCACTATTTAGATGATATGCCCCTTCTTACACAATTAGATGATATGCTCATTCTTGCACAATTTAGGTGATATGTCATTCTTTCACTATTTAGATGATATGCTCCTTATTCCACAATTTAGATGATATGCTTATTCTTGCACAATTTAGGTGATATGTCATTCTTTTACTATTTAGATGTTTGCTCTTTCTTCCAAAATTTAGATGATATGCTCATTCTTGCACAATTTAGGTGATATGTCATTCTTTCAATATTAAGATGATAGGCTCATTCTTTTACTATTTAGATGTTTGCTCCTTCTTCCACAATTTAGATGATATGCTCATTCTTGCACAATTTAGGTGATATGTCATTCTTTCACTATTTAGATGTTTGCTCCTTCTTCCACAATTTAGATGATATGCTCATTCTTGCACAATTTAGGTGATATGTCATTCTTTCAGTATTAAGATGATATGCTCATCCTTGAACTATTTAGATGATATGTCATTCTAGCACAATTTAGATATAATGCTCCTTCTTGCACAATTTAGATGATATGCTCATTCTTGTACTGTTTATTGCTGTTATTATTGAATTGCACTCAACCCGGGGCTAAGCGGCGTGGGCAGTAATATGCATTTCCATTACTGTCCATGAACAGGCTCAATCAAACCGAACCTGCAATATTTTCATATTTGTCTTGTTCGATGGCTCTCAAAGTTCCCTTTTCATCTATTGCACAATTTAGATGATATGCTCATTCTTTCACTATTTAAATAGTATGCTCACTTCTAACACAATTTAGATGATATGCTCATTCTTGTACAATTTAGATGATATGCCATTCTTTCAATATTTAGATGAAATGCTCATCATTTAACTATTTAAATGATATGCTCCTTCTTACACAATTTAGATGATATGCTCATTCTTGTACAATTTAGGTGATATGCCATTCTTTCAATATTTAGATGATATGCTCATCCTTGAACTATTTAGATGATATGCTCCTTCTTCCACAATTTAGATGATATGCCATTCTTTCAATATTTAGATGATATGCTCATCCTTTAACTATTTAGATGATATGCCCCTTCTTACACAATTAGATGATATGCTCATTCTTGTACAATTTAGATGATATGCCATTCTTTCAATATTTAGATGATATGCTCATCCTTGAACTATTTCGATGATATGCTCCTTCTTCCACAATTTAGATGATATGTCATTCTTTCAATATTTAGATGATATGCTCATCCTTTAACTATTTAGATGATATGCCCCTTCTTACACAATTAGATGATATGCTCATTCTTGTACAATTTAGATGATATGCCATTCTTTCAATATTTAGATGATATGCTCATCCTTTAACTATTTCGATGTTATGCTTATTCTTGTACAATTTAGATTATAAGTCATTCTTTCAATATTTAGATGATATGCTCATCCTTGAACTATTTAGATGATATGCTCATTCTTTCATTATTTAGTTTGAATCAGTGGAAGCGGAGTTCCGGTCCAGTGTTGCTGCTGCGGTGAACGCATACTGCAACCAGGATGAGTCTTCTGCAAGATTTTGCTGTAATAATAACCTCAACTATAGGTATGCTGTCTTTTCTAACTCTTTTTTATATTTCGTCATTATAATTACTTGCGTAATACTTTTCCGGTAACTAAAAATTAACTATATATTTGTTGATGTTTTGTTTGCATAATGCATGTCATTTTCATATTCCGTTGGAAGAGACAAAAATTCACAAAAATTAGAACGGTGTGTATGAAATGATGAAGTGTTTTCAATAAATGTTAGCTTAAAAGTGGGGAGAATACTATTGCAATTTTTGGAAAAGTAAACTAAACAATTTCAGCAAGATGTCGATAAATGTTTAAACGAAAATATGCAAAATGCCTGACTTGTTTTTCTTTTTTTATAGTCCGTCTTCGTCGTTACTATTTATAACCTCCAATGATGTCATTATCAGTGATGGCTATCCTACAGCTGATAGTAGCGGTAACGTGAAAGTGATATTTGTGCTGAAGTTCGATTCTGGTAATGCTTTATGTTCGTCTGGAACTTCAAGGCGGAGGAAAAGGGCAGTAACTCTAACCAGTTCAGAAACGTTGATGTCGCAGACTAAACTTTTACAAGTTATAAAAGCTCAGTAAGTATGATGGAGGATAATATAATTGTTGCAGTAGTGAATACTATTATTGATTAAAATGTTATAGAAATCATCATTGCAGACTAACTGTTACCATGAAAACCATGTCAGTCAAACTATAATATTGAAAATCATTGTTGCAGACAAACTGTGGTGGTGAACACGTTTATAACACAAGTACAGTCAGCACTAGGTACAACGCTTTCCATAACTGTCGAGTCTGTGGTAGTTATATCTAATGGAGACAGTCCTGTTAAGGTATTTACATTTTATAATTTTAGAATGCAGTGTCTGTCGATAAACTGACGATTCTTACGCAAAGATGATTTGAAATCCCGTATTTAATTTAATAGTATTTCCCAAATGTAATTAAATTTGCATGTCAGAGAATCTTTTTAAAGACGGCAGCTCTTTTGGCAAATGTTTAAAAGTCTTAGATTAACCCGAATATTTACTTTTTAATGAAAGAATCATGATTTTAATGCTTCGTAGAATAGGTGCAAAAAGGCTATATGAAAATATTACTTAACTGCTTGTGGACATTGTGTTTTACTTCTCTTAAGTAAACCACCGTCGTTTATTTTCAAAATATACTGGAAGGAGACTTTCAAGTACTCTTATACTCTAAGACTTTTAAACATGTAACTCGATAAATAAGACATAGCTAATAATTTCTGTTTTCGTATTTTTCAAATAATCAGCAAAATTAGTTCTCAATTTCACAACTTTATGTGTTGCTATTAAAAGCTTATCTTTATTTTATGTATCATTAATACGTAAATTATATACATTAGATGAAGGGTACTAATACCTTGCTTTTAGAGTTGGCAGCCTTTTCAGCCGTAAAAGATTTATCATATATAAATATTATTAATAAATTATTTAGCACTATAATGTTTTGATCTAACTATTTTTTGACAGTAAGAAGTTTTATTGTTTAGAATGCTTGAAAACATTAACAAACCTCATTTCGTGACAAGGCCTGGGCTCCTATCAGTATAGGATATTATGTGGCACATAGTTGAAACTAATTTTATACTTAAACAACTGACACTGTTTAATATTGATGTTTTGAATATATTTCAGACTGAAACTAAGCAAAGCACGCCGGCGTGGGTGATCGCTTTGTCGGTCGTGGGCTCATTGCTTCTATTCGTGCTGATTGTTGTCCTTATCATGTTCATAATTAAATAGTAAGTGTTTTATTAAGTAGTAAACAAATAAATGACCCTAATAAACACATATATACCGGATCCACTAATCATTAAAAATGATTTTAGTTTAATGTGTGGGTCCCAGTTTGGACATCATCTGTACGAAATTTGACAAAACGTAAAACATTAATTTAAAAATGATGTGAATTAATTTTATTTGTAACCAAATAACCAGAGTGATTAATAAACCCGCAGCGCCCGATCAAAAGGCTTATGTTTTCTGGGTGTGGCATTGCCTTGTAATGCATAATTCACATTTTCAAACCTTTCCAACTTAAAATGAACTGTGACAGAAAATTGGTTAATATTTGCACCAAAAGCTTTAGAAGTCTCGTGCCTTCATCCAGCGTAATGGATCGTTCTAATGAAAACTGTGATAATACCAATTTTATTTAACTAGGAAATCTCTATTCACTGGAAAACAAAAAATAAATCTTTTTATTTATCTATTTTAGTTATTCTCATAACAAAGTAGAAGTTATTGAAGTTATGAGGGCAGATCAAGCACCAAATAATCAGGCTCAGGGCCGTGTTCAACCAAACACTCCCAGAGGAGGTCCTGCTAATCCCGTCCCCGAACCTAAAATAAAAAGAGTTTCTGTTCAACAGAGGCAAGAAGGAGTTTCTGTTCAACAGAGGCATGATGGTGGTAGAGCTTCTGTTCATCAGAGGAATGAAGAAGGTCTCGCTCGCAGCCGTCCGCAAACGCCACGCAGTCCCGTGGGAGGAAATGTGGTTTCATTGACACCAGTGAACGAACCTAACCTTTCAAATGTTTAACAAAGTTACTCAGATAGCTTTTTTGGTCGGCACAACCCAGAGTTAACAAGCAGTTGTCAGACTCTTGTATGGGACAAACTGCAACATAGAAACCACCGAAATAGTAAACTGCAGCCGCAAAAAATAGTTCTTAATTCCAAAAGCATATATTTATGAGGATGACGATAAAAGAGAAAGTGTTCTGATTTAAGCTGATGCATGAAGCATTGCATAAGACACAATCCATGTATAATAATTGTAATAATTTTATTTTTTATGGTTATTGTTAAAACGGATAGGAAAATATTCAGTATTTGCTTAGATCATTATTTTTTTGAAATTCGTTTTATATGATTTAGTGATATTAGCCAAAAATGAGTTATAACCGCTTTAGGACCAATTAGGCTTACTTTAGAAGTACCGAGTTTATTTTCATATAAAGCATGATTTAGCAATAACTTACACAACAGAAGCATTTTGTCCAACGCAACGGTCATTGCCATTATGCCATCCAATAGTTTAGTCCGTCACATTAGGGTTGAAATACCAGCAGAATTTGGTAGTAAATTTTCAAAAGCGACCTTGAACTTTGAATACTGACTAGCTTTCAAATTTCGAAGATCTGATATGTTTTCGACATGTCTGCGTAAACCTCTGAAATGTTACCTAAGAGGCATTCTCCCATTTTATTTCAGCGGTCCACCTTTACGTAACGATATTCGCGCAAAAGTGAAAATTTATAGCGTGACCCAGCAACAGAATCGTGAAATTATTAATTTTCTGCTTATAAATTTCATATTTATTTATAATTGTTCTTGCGATATATGAAAATGAAAAAGGTATCAACCTCCTTAAAGTAATACAGTTACTGTATGTTTATTAAACATATACGTTGATAGAAGTTCACTGAATGTGGTATGAGAAATTGGCCGTTTTAATCTGTGATAATATGTTTTATTTTGTATTGTTATTGTTTGCAGAGAAATTTTGTTTGAATTGCTGTTTAAAATTAGTATTTATGTATAAACTTTCTTGTTATTTATTCATAATATAAAAATGTTGTGCCTCGTTCTTTATTGACATTACCTTTGTTTTTGCTTTTTTAACAAAAAAAACGTTCGTTTTTATTTTCTCCTAAACAGTTAATAATTTTATGACAATGTTTGGTTGCAATTCATATTTATACCAGCAAAATGCATTAAAGTAGGGATGGCAATGAGTAGTAAATTTTGTACTCGAGTACTTGGAAAATCTTTCGATCTAGAACTCGAGTACTCGAAAGATTATTTACCGATGGAAGAGATCGAATGCATTATGATTTTATGTTCATGTTCTTTTCTACTTCAAGTTACTTTGTATTTATGTACCACATACTCAATATACATTAAGATAAATGAAAAGAGCTGTTTTATTTTAATTTATGTTTTGTTATTTTTATATTTTTAAAAGAAAACAATTAAAGTTTCCAAGCTACAGCATATGTATGCGAGAAAAAATGTTCAAGTATCTTTTTAAAGAATTTGATACTAAACAACAATGTCGCATCACATTTTTATTTCATTAATATTCATAAATTGATTCGCGTCATTCACCTTTTAAAAAAAAGTTAAGATTATACCTCAAATTTACTTTAAACCAATACATGATAATAGAAATCGGCCCTTATTTTCTAAAGATAATAAGCAAATCTGTGCTATCAAGATATTGCTAGTTTACATAATTGACAAGTGAAAATTGAGGCCCTAATTTGACATTTTGAAATCTCTCCAAAATTTCACAGCCTCTCTTGTGGTAATTAAATGTATTGCATTTTGGGCCTAATCCATATCTTGCCAATTCTTTAACACCGTATGTCAAATGAATTTAAAACAAAATGAATGAAATTCATTTCTATTAAAATAGATGAAAAGGGAAATTTGAAGACCCTCGACCACGACAAATATGAAAATATTGCAGGCTCGGTTTGATTGAGCCTGTTCATGGGCAGTAATGGATATGCTTTTTACTGCCCACGTTAGAAAAAATAACAGAGTACGAGAGTAGTAGATTAAGTATTCGATACTCGGGCGTTCTATTAAGTAACCGGTTAGTCGAGTGCTAATTGTCATCCCTAATTAAAAGCAACGTCTTCTACTCAACTGCCGGAAGACAAGAAAGAACAATTTTCGTAAACTCAAGCTTTGTTTTGTTACAAACTTATTTTATCTTTGATGCAAATTTGTGAATAAACCATCTTACTTTTTCCCAAAAATTCTACATTTTCCATTATGTAACATAGTTCTATCAAAACAATTCAATTAAATAATACTCGCTGATTAGATGTCAGTTGTTATGAAAGGCATACATAACTATCAGGAATTATGAGGCCTAATACTCGCTTATTATGTGTTATTTATTATTAGGGACATATTTTTGTCGGGAATTATGACGTCTCATAAATATTATATATTAGAAAGATATATTTTAAATCCGTCCATACACATTGTTATAAAAACTGTCTGCATTTTTAAACTCATAAAGAAGCTTTGTATACATTGTATATATGTCATTATACATATCTGTTTGTTTTATTAAGCGAACATCAGTTAAATACTTTAGCAAAAATAATATTATCCACTGTCCTACCTGTATTTTTGTAAAATTAGAAAACAAGCAAAAATGAATTTACATAGATTTTACAAAATAACTAAATTGTAAAACACGATATTTAAATAAATCACAAGCAGAGGTCAAAACTTCAACATTTTATTACATCGACGTTTCGGCCATAGTGCCTTCTTAATGACTGAAGATAATGATAAAACCTGATAATGAAATTTGATCATTACAGCTTGTTTTCCCGGGACCCGTCTCATTGTTTGCCTCGGCCAGACTTTACTTAGTCTGTTACTTGATGCTAGTACAGGGTAATTATTATAGGATGAAGAGTCTATCTTTTTTGTTTTGCTTTTAAGAAATGGTTATTTAAGTTAAGTGAAATTTTGTACCTTTAATGTTACGATAATATAAATAAAACCAGCTTGAACATTGTTAACATCTTGTGTCAATAATCTTCGATTATTTTGAATGATATTTTCTGGGTATCGAACCTGTACCAACGTTGACAGCGCCTAGCCATGTAAATCCTATTACGCTACCGTTTGAGCTGGTCGGGACAAACCCACAAAAAAGTTGCGTGGATAACCCTGATAAACGTTATCATAATTGCATTACATCGGTTACCTGATTATTTACTGATAACGTAATGACTTTATGTACGGGAAGACTTTCTACGTCCGCCATACTTCACAAAAAGAGTTTAACCCTTTCCTTGATATATACGCATTTTTACGCATGTGCGACCAGTGTAGATCAAGATCAGCCGGCACATCCGTGCCGTCTGATCAGGATCTGCACTGGTCGCATTTTGGTCAGAAATAACCTAATGAAAAAAAAAACGAACAGTTTAGATCCTGATCAGACGGCACGGATGTGTCGGCTGATCTGGATCTAAACTGTTCGCCCTAGCAATAAAGGTGTATCTATACAGGAAAGGGTTAAAACAACAAGACGCCAAGACTAAACAGTCTAACAGATGCTGATAAGAATATTTTGTGTAAACGGAGAACACTATGGGAAGCTTTGCGTACATTTCTGAAATAGATGAAAGGGAACCTTGAAAGCCACAGAACACGACAAATATGAAAATGTTTTGCAGACTCAGTTTGATTGAGCTTGTTCATGGACAGTAATGAAAATGCAAATTACTAACCATGCAGCCTAGCCCCGGGTTGAGCGCAACTCGATATCTACACCAAAAAACAGTACAATTTTAATCCATCCCAAACGATGGAATGCATATGACGGTGAACATGGAACCTTGAATGCGGTATTTTCAGATTGATACCATTCCATGTTCAGCGGCGTATGGTCCCCAGAAAAGGGAACTTTGAAAGCCACCGAGCACGACAAATATGAAAAATCGAATGATACTTTGCCATTATGTGGAACTGACGTAATTACTGGTGTACTGGGCTGGAAATAATGGCGACATTAGAGCAATACGATGCCATTATGTGGAACTGACACTAATGATGTAATGTGCTGGAAATCATAGCGACGTTAGTAAGACATTAGTAAGATAATATGCCATTATGTGGGACTGACACTACAGTTGATCTGTGATACCTGATAATAGAGCATTCTACAAACTACACGACGAACATCCGACGATACTGAGACATTTTACAAACATACTTCACGGTGTAGAGCTGAAGATGATACGACATTGAACAAACTACAGAGTAACAAATGACGACATTGTACAAAATATTCTGTGAACAGCTGCCGATACTATGACCTTGTACAAAACGTACTAGATAGTTAACAGCGGACGATACGATACTTGGCCATTGTACAATGCATACCACACAATCAATAGCTGACGATACATGGATATTTAACAAAAAACACAATAAACAGATTGCTGAACTATTATATTGAATACACTTAGTAAACAGCCGAGACTTAGACATTGTGCAAACTACACATTGAACAGCTAAAACTACGACATTGTACGAAATACTTTGAAGATACTACGACATTGTACGAAATACTTTGAAGATACTACGACATTGTACGAAATACTTTGAAGATACTACGACATTGTACGAAACACTTTGAAGATACTACGACATTGTACGAAATACTTTGAAGATACTACGACATTGTACGAACAAACAGTTAACAACTGATTACTCTCGACATTTTTGCCAGTTCAATTCATTTTTATTTTTATTTTGAGCTGTAGGCTATTTTTAAGTTTATGCAATACTTTTTTTCAAAATAGTGTTGAGAATGATGTCCCCAAATTTTTATTTAACAAAACATAACTTTCTAAAAAAAAAAACTCATTGGAAGTTTTGCATTGTCCCTGCCAAGGAGCATGCATGCGACCCCGTAATTCGCATAAATAACAAACACTTTAAATTGAGTACTAAATGAGGAAGTCTTGGACAGAAAGTGCCAGGACGTAAAATTGTATTAGATATGAAAAAGATTATGCATATCAGGAATTGCCGCACCCAGAAAACGCAGCCTCGCGCACAGCCGAAAAGTAAAGAGAAAAAGAGATTATGGGTTTATTAAATTATCGATTTTAAATGTAACACCACAGACAATGAAAAGAGCCTGAGGGGTTGTCGCCTTAGAATGGTCAGTGGCAAAATCATTTTGAAACTAATGTGTTAAATCAGGTTCTGTGGTGCACCAATATCACACTTGTCCCAACAGGTTCTCATATGAACAAACATGTACAATTTGTATTGGTGAATTAGCTCCAACCCACCTATCAACCCTCCAATCAACTCGGCAATGCTGCATGCAAAAGCACACAAACATATAAAACATAAGGTGGTAAGAGCATTGTTAAGCAAGCAGGTACGTATTCAATGACTTTACTGAGACATGAGCCCCTGGTTTTATTTCCTATGTGTTAGTCTGATCATATATCACACCGTCTACAAACGGATAATTTCAATTGTGTTAGTATGACTAGATTACGCACCTTCTACAAACGAATAATTTCAATTGTGTTTGTATGATCAGATTTCGCACCTTCTACAAACGAATAATTTCAATTGTGTTAGTATGATCAGATTTCGCACCTTCTACAAACAATTAATTTCAATTCTGTTAGTATGATCAGAATCACGTCGCAAACACTTTTTTCAAATTATGTGTGGTCTGGGAACATGCCTAGCTTAAAAGTGTTCATATAAACGAACAAGTTCAAGTTTCCTTGATGAATTAACTCCCACCCATCTTCTTGACAATGTTGCAGGCAAAACCACACACACACACATACGAAAATGAGAACCTGGGGATTCAAATGCTAAAAATAATATTAAGTGATTATAACAAACAACCTCTGACCAAAAGCTTCCTATTGATATGTAATTAATAAATATTAGAAAAAAAGGACATGATCTTGATTTTATAGTGTACATTTTTCACTTTTAGAAGGTGACTTTTAGACGGGGTTCATATTTCACTTCGTGTTAGTTTTTCTGATGTTTGTAACAGAGTTTAAGATTTCGATGAATGCAATCATTTCATAGCTGGTTAACTTTTTAAAGAGGGGAATTGGTACCTCAAATGAGGAAACCCCTTTTGCAAGTTTTATCGGCGATATCCAGCTTTGATTGAAAGATAAAATTTTAATAAAATACAGTAATTAAAATTGTTTAGTATGGATCGAAATTGTATCTTTCATTTGGGCAATACTTAGCTGCGCTCAACCTGGGGTAAGGCGGCGTGAGCAGAATTGTGCGTTTGCATTACCGCCAGTGAACAGGCTCAGTTAAACTAAGCCTGAAATATTTTCATATTTTGTCGTATTCGGCGGCTGTCTAAACGGAATGCACTCCTGGTGCACAATGAAGCCACTTTTAGCCTTAACTGTACTATAAATCACTAGAATAATAGTTTTTGTTATATATGCATCTACTATTTACAAACAATCAATAGGCATCCAAATGGGTACTAAATGTATACCTATTTGATATTGCTAAGAATGATAACGTGGTCGTTTTCGAACTTGAATGTGGCATTATAACTTCGTTCTTTAAATACAAAAAATATAGAAATTATACTAGTGTGATATATAACCCTCGGGTTCTCACTTACGTTAATTGTTTGTGGTGTCTATTTTGATACTGATTATTGTTTTACCATGCTCTCTTATCCTATCTACTTTTTGGCTGTGTGGGGAGGCTGTGTCTGCTATATGTGGCCATTCCTGATATGCATATTTCACTTTTTTATGATTGTGATTAACCAATCGCTTTGCTTACCTCTAAGTTTGCTGAAAGATGTCATGGGTGTAAGGGGTTTTTATGGATTAAAAACAAAAACAAATAAGAAGCTTGATCAGTTCCTTTTTTTTCTGCCGTCGTGTTCTTGGCTCTGTATGTTCACTGAATACCTACCAGTACCTATTTCACTTCTCATTGCTATTAATTTCTTATGTTTATGTATCTGTGTGCTTTTGCATGCAACATTGTTGGGTCAACGGGAGAGTTGGATTTTATTCTAAAATTGCACCTTGTGCTTGTTTAGTGTTTTTTTTGGCAATTTCGAGGTTGCTGCCCCACAGATTCTCATTTGTAATATGCTTTCAAATTTCCAATACCGAAAGCCCATGTTCTTAGTCTTTATTGTTTGTGTTTTAATTGATCATAAACATGTCCATGCTTTTACTCTATGGTTTGTCAGTTTGGTAAGGCCCGGCTTTCTGAATGCGGCTATTCCAGATATGCATATTTCGTTTTATTATACACAGGTGTGTGCAGGTTTAAATTAAGATATTTTATTAATAGATCGTAAAAAAAATAAGGAAAAATGCGTAAATCCCGGTTAGGGATGGGGTAATTGAAAATGTTATTGTAATTAAGTGAAATTAATTTAATTTTGCCAAGAAATTGATTACAATTTGTAATTGAACAATTTTTCAATAACTAGTAATCGTAATTTAATTAATTAATTAATTTATTAAAAATACCAATTACATTCAATTACATGTTGACGGTTTATGAAGACTCTATGATCTGATGATATTAATGATATGGCGCAAAGTGAATGATAGTTTTCACATGAAAATTCTTAATTCATGTTTATAAATTGTAAATAAGTTATGTCACTGAATGTTTATGTTTATCTAAACAATGTTCACCACAGGTTAATAAAAATTGATACAAAGAGTGACAACTCAGGTCTGATTGAGAAGTCTGTTGTATATCTTAACTGGATGTTGTTCATTTTAAATCTAAATTCCATTTCAAAATCAACTTTTCTTGAATTCCTTTTTGACTATTTAATTTCAAGGGTAACACTTGTTAAGTTTAGACTTGTTTATTTATTTCATCTTAAAGAATATATATTTATCATGAAAACTAGTATACCTTTTGTTCACATAACAGTGCATTGATGTTCAGCCTAAGGCTTCTGATAACAGGTATTATACAAAAATAAGGTGTTATAAACAACACCTTACACCTCTTAATCCTAGGGGTGTTTGTCACCAACATTTGACTATGATGTATAATCATAACTATGTGATAATAATGATCAAACTGGGGTTGTAACAGCAGTGCGTCTAATAGACAATTGCAGCTTTTTTAATCATAGCTTAAAAAAGATACATTTGACCATATGTGTGAAAAGTTGCTATCCCTTATGATCCTGTAATTCAACAGTGCCACCAATTGACCTAAAGAATTTTAATGTGTGTATTGCATTTTGCAGGATTCTAAAACTTTGAGATAAACTGACTGATTATTGCACAAATCGAATATTGTCTTGTCCATCTTTTACTTGATGGCTGAATTTGGATTCAGCAATAATTGTTGTTCATGCTGTCAGTTATGGGTGAAATAAACCTTAAATATTAACTTAACGTATTCAAATATTATTTAGGGTTAATTTTAGCCTTGTTTTGCAGATACAGTTGTTTAGATTTTGACACTTATTATTATTCAGTATCCTTTTCCATAATACTAAGTTTTCAAAGCAGTGTAATCGTAATTTAATTAATTAATTAATTACATGAAGCAATAAATCTTAATTTTATAAGTTACGCTTATAAAAAACGGGTGCTGGTTAATTGTTAAATGTTGATTATTCAAGGGGGACGGGGTTATAGGAAGGGATGGAAATATAGGAAAGTAGGATAAATGTAAATTAATGTATCTTCATTTTACATTTATTACCGCACGTTAGAACTGTATAGAAAAATAACTAGATCAAAAGTTCTCGTTCTTTTTACATAAATTCACAAAATCTAAACAACACAAAAAATCAATTAAAATGCGCACACGAGTAATATGATACTGGCAACTCTTTGCTTTACTCAAATATGACAAAATGTTGACTATAAATTGTATGTATACAATTTTATGTCGAATAAAATATATGTTATGTTATATGTTACCGGCAAAAATTTGTTGTGTCTATTTCTCTCTTCACATCAATATACTACAATATGATTAAAAATCTAATTCTAACAAGGGCTATCTACTTAAAAATTAGTGAGGCCGTTTTAACCTAATGAGGCCGTTTTAACCTGAGGCCGTTTTTACCTGAGGCCGTTTTAACTGTAATTCTATTAAAAATGAATAATTGTAATCGTTATTTAATTTAATGGTTCTGAAAGTAAGCGTAATTTAAGTAATTATATTTTCGAGTAATTGACGCCTAATCCCGGTAGGCAGGTAGATTGGTATATTTGACTCACTACCTGTGGTGGAATCTATGTTTTCTTCGGTACGGCTTAGTTCGGTTTATACTAACATTTAGCGAAGTTTATTTCTGGAAGTGAACGATGTTCATCAATCTCCTTTACAGTTAATTTTTATGTCTCGCAGTGTGTTTGGTATATTGATCAACCTGTTTCTGCAAATATAATTGTAGTATTTACGATTTAAGTGATGCACGAAATATTTTTTTGGCAAAATCGTCATGAAATAGGAAACTTTAGTCTTTAGTTTGGAGTGAAGTGACAGGTTTCCATCAGTTGAAGAGGATCTGAAGTTGCAATGTCTGCAACATTTCTCCATGTCGGAGATATAGTTTCTCTGTACGCAGAAGGAAATGTGAATGGATTTATATCGACTTTGGGGTAAGTTAGTTGGGTCATGGGATGAGGAAGTATTTAATTTTGGCAGTGTTTCCAGGTCCAGTGAACAGGTGAACTGACCATTTGACATGATTATGCATGATACCTAGTAGGTTAGAGACTAAGTATCCAGTTCTAATTCCTATGAGGGCTGTTTAGAGAATGAATTATACCAAATATTTCACCATGGCCCATTTGATTTGAGTTGTTTGAATTTACGGCACTGTTTTCTCACATCAAATTTCATTTCGATAGGAAATCTGCAGAGAATATGCATTTCCAACATGAAATCTCACCAGGTGTTTCGCGCAAATAATTCTGCAGTCATTCGCATTCGTCTCACCTGCAGTTTGTCTTCAGGTATAATTTTAAAGAATAGCGATGAAGAAGCTTTTTTTTGTGAGGAATGTTTGAAATTTAATCTTAAAATGTATAATTTACATGTATACTACAACTCTACACATACTTTACAAATATCCAATTTGAATGCTTTAAAATAATGTTTAAAATTAAAAAAACAAACACCTTTTACGCCATCAGGGGTTTTCCTAGCCTTTCTGATGGTCCGGAAAACGGACCCTTTCCCAAAGCAAACGGACCCTTTCCCAATCCGAAATTTCTTCCATTTTTCCCAATTGAATCCACAGGTAATTTTCAAAACATTAGAAACAATGTTAACTTTCACTTTACGTTGTAAACAACAACTGACTGCTTTATCTCGCACTATGCATGACGTCACAACCAGGTGTTAAATTCGGTGCATACGGTATAATTATGTGTCTGTATGGAGAACAGTTCGTCCAGATACCAGTCCGTGCTGAGAAAATGGACATTCCGTTTCGTTCAAAGAAGCACTGAACAAGAAATGTCACAATGTCAACCGGAATCTGGACAAACGGAGCAACACGAGGGTGTAAGTGTTTGCTTGTCTGAAAGCAGTAGAAAACAAAGAAAAAATCTGTTATAATCATTTGTTGACTTCAATAAATTAAAATTATTCCATACCTTGAGTTTTTTTCTGAAAAAAAGCCTGTATGTAGGTTTTAAACACTAAACCACACTGAGTGAATAAAAAGTAAACTGATCCTTCCTTGTAAAAGTTTTAAAAAGGGGAAAAAAATGCATAAAACAATGATTTCAAAATTCCCAAAACTTGTATTTTTGTCGATAAAAATTCCCAAAATGAGACGTTTCACGCGCTAACATTTTCCCAATTCTGGCCAGGGTCCTTTTCCCAAAATGGCTAGGAAAATCCCTGGCCATAATTGTAATGGCATTATACTGTCAATTACTGATCAAGAACATAACTTCAAACTTTCTGTTAAAATGAAGTGAAAATTATTGATGAATTTTGGGTGAAATGATGGATATGACAAAAGGTAAATTAGTTTCCCAGTCATGGATTTTAGTCTTAAGTACCAGCCATTTACATGCACCTTCGCCTTAGAAAAGTTCTTTAACCCTTTTCTCTATGGAATATGGCTGATATCCATTGGTAAACTGTGTAAATCCAGATTGCCTGGCACATCCATGCTGTCTGATCAGGATCTAGATTCATTACGTTGAATTTCCAATCAAGTAGCAAACAGTGTAGATCAAAATAAGAAGGCAAAGATGTGGCAGGTGATCTGGATCTACACTTGTCACATATCCGGAAAAACCTGTATATCTGGTTTAAAGGGTTAAATTTCTGGAGTTTTCATCAAAAAGTAACTCACATCAGGTTTTTTCATTCCCCTTTACGGAAGCAGAACAAACTATTTTCTCTAAAATTATAGGGCATGGGCCCCTTCCTCTGGCAGTGAAAAAAGCACTGCCAGTAAATAAATATAAATAATTTCAGCTATTCTTCTAACTAGACCAACTAATTACCCAAAACAGTATAACAATAACAATAAAACACCCTTGCAGATACAGCGGAAGTATCATTTCCAGTATCTTGTTGATTATCAACTTGGATTAGCAGCATCTGATCACCTTAAGGCAGAAAATAATCAAATATCATTGGCTGTGTCAAACCTGGCATTGTGTACAGGGAAGAGTTAACAAGATCAGTTCCTGTGACTTACTGTCAGCATAATTTGTATTCAGACTGGAGGTTGAATATGCAGGGATTTCAATAGATGCAGATTTTTGCATTTTGATGCAAGCAAATTTGAATTTTTCCACTTTTGACCCCACCTGATTTTGCACTTGGGGTCATTTTGATGGAGGAGAAGTTAAGAAAAGTGGTCAAATTTTGTGAGAATAAAAATAAATATTGACCCAGTAACTGCCTGTTGTGTTGTTAATATTAAATAAACTATTACTTGAGCCTTAAAAATAAATTTAAATAAAGTAAAAGCAATTTTGTAAGTACATGTAGTTAAATTCACTGATTATACATTGTAAGTAGTGACTTAGGATGATCTGATGATGACCCCTAGAAAATTCTAAACTGGGGCCAGATAACCCCTGGTTTCCAAAAGTTACTGAAATTCTGAATATGCCAATCTTAATTATTCCTAGATTTACCAAGTACAATTTACTTACAAAATGATAGTGATTTTAATTAGCAACATACTGTATATAATTAGTGTTCCTAATGTGGTCTGTGTTGTTCTTTCAACTTGCAGGCCATAACCAAGGCCATAACCAATCAACTCAACATATGGAATATCACAGATGTTGAAAAACATCAAACACACATTAATTCAATGTAACATGTAGAATCATTAGCATAATACTTAATACATAATGACTTTCCTTTTGGAAGATTTTATGTACAGGTTGTAATTGTAAAAATTTCAAAACCATTTATGACCAGGTTATATTCAAAAGATCCGAGATTTACTTTAGTAACATGTGATACAAATGTATCATTTTGCTATAAGTAGCACACATGTAAAGAATGGAGGCAGGCTATTAGTCTATCCTGACTTGAAATGTTAAAAATTATTTTTAATTACATGTAACATGTATTTTGTTTTTAAAAATATCTTTCATTTTAGATATTTTTTATTTTGTCAAAAACAAAAACAATAATTTTTTCTATCAAACACAGGGCTTTTCATCATTATATAACAGAGGCCTATAAAAGGCCTCTTCCCAATCCAAAAATATAGTATTTTTTCCCAATTGTGGCAGAAACTCTTCCCAATATGCTAGGTAAGATGCCCAAAAATGATTAAAACTCCTGGGAGGAGTGTTTGAAAATTGAAGTCTAGAAAATAAAGTGCATAATAATTTAGATTGAAGTTAAAAATACCTATTACTATTCAATTTCATAAAGTAGAACCCATCTTTCAATTAATTTTGTTTTCCCAAAATAAACAATTATTGCGCATAAATTTCCCAATTGGAAAGGTCAGGGCCTCTTCCCAATTTTATGATGAAAAGCCCTGAAACATAAAATGTTAGGAAGATCAGCATTTCTAATTGTAACACTATTGAAACAGAAAAGCGCTTTATCTTCATCTTGTCTTGATGCATAATTTGTAAAAGATTTAACCTTTTACTCAATAATTGCACCTTATTTGCATGAGCGAACATTATAGATCCAGATCAGGCAGCACATCTGTGCCATCTGATCAGTATCTGCACTGTATGCTTTGTGGTCTAAAATAACTTAATAAATAACAAAGCAAACAGTGTAGATCTGAATGTGCCAGCTGATCTGGATCTACTCTGTTTGCCCTTGCCATAAAGATGCATACATGAACAAATGTATATGAAGGAGATGTTTAAATTTTCTATCATAAGAATCTCTGTGTGTTAATTGAATGGCTTAATTTTTGAAGTTCTATTTATATTTGTTGGCCTTGTTGGACTAAGCAAAACTGATTATATTTTTACAGTTACTTAGCAAAAAGTTTATAAACTGACCTCTGGAAGCCCAGTACCAGCTTTAGAAAACCACTAGCTTGGCATTTTAGGTATCCAGTCACCGAACTTCTAGCCCCGTTTATAACCTTTTATTCCATATAATTACAATGTATGTATATGTTTTTACTCATGTGAAACCAGTGTAGATCCAGATCAGATGGCACATCTGTGCTGTCTGATCTTGATCTGCACTGGTCACATCTCGGTCAGAAATAACCTAATGAATAAAAAAGCAAGCAGTGTAGATCCTGATCAGATTGCATAAATGTGCCAGATAATCTTTATCTATACTGTTTGCCCACACAATAAATGTGTATCTATGGAGAAAAGGAATAAATAACGTTAAGGTTGTGGGTAAAACCTTTACTAGATCCAGAGTATGGTGCTAAGAGAGCGAAATAGTCTTAACAACTTGTCCGACAAGGTCATTAATTTTGCAAGCCCAGCCACAACAATTAACAGAAAACTTACAAATTAGTTTTATTCAATATTGTGGAATCTCAAAATAGTTGTACACGTATTTATAGTAATTATACAAATTGGTCTCTTTGTTCACGGGTTTCTAACAAATTGTTAAAACTTATAACATCAGTTGATAATTGGTTAAGAGGTGAATGCTCATAATTGATCCAAACATTTCTAACATTGCGATTTTCGGTTTGACGAGGGTACAGTGCAGATCCTGATCAGATGGCTAGGATATGCCAGCTGATCTGGATCTACACTGTTTGCTAATGCAATAAAGGTGTATCTTTTGAGTTAACCCTTTCCTGTACAGACACACCTTTATTGCTAGGGCGAACAGTTTAGATCCAGATCAGCTGGCACATCCGTGCCGTCTGATCAGGATCTAAACTGTTCGCTTTTTGATTAATTAGGTTATTTCTGACCGAAATGCGACCAGTGCAGATCCTGATCAGACGGCACGGACGTGCCGGCTGAACTGGACCTACACTAGTCGCACATGCGTAAAAATGCGTATCTATACAGGAAAGGGTTAAGGGTTAAATTACGCAATTTTATTCATTGTGCCTACTATCATAGACCTGGATCAGCCTGGACATCCATACAGTCTAAGCGGCTTCTTCATGTACATTGTTCCTATTCAGTTAATGAATTTCTGGTAGACCCAGATCTGGCTGTATGGATGCAGGGCATATCATCCTTAAATCAGAGCTGTCACTAGACTTGCAAATCATCTCATAATTTTACTGAATAAGGCCACACTTAAAATATTCTTTGTTTCCCCATCCCGACCCAAGGAGATCAAGTATGGGTAGGTAGGTATGTCAAAATAATTTTTATTTAACATTTTTCAGAATAATGATCCACATATAAATATTCTAGGAATAACTCCAAGGAGAATATCAAAACTTTTAATATTTAAATAGGTTCCAAGTGAACATGCATTGTATATGAAGATGAATGCCTTTCTTCAAAAGACCAAGTCATCCGGTTCCGTAATCAAACCGTAATCAAACTGATTCCAAATATTTGTTTTTTTCGTCTCCAGGCTTTTGTACCAAATAAAAAAAATATCATTTAGGTTTCGGCGATAAAATTTTTCGGGTCGCGCCGATTTTTTCGGGTCGGTCGTGGATGGGGAAACAAACAATATTTTATTTTAGGCCTAATGGAGAATTTTGCAGTCAACAACATTCTTTCCCATGTACAAAATGACTTCTCCTATAGCTCAAAGGAGGGAGAAATCTGGTCACTTTTGGGAGACCACTTCTCCGAAGTCTCCCTCTAGTGAGAGCCCTGTAAATAACAGAGGCCAGTATTAGACCACTTCTCAGTCCAAAAAAATATTTATTATTTCCCAACTGTGCGTTCTTCCCAAAATGTTAGGTGAGATGTCCAAAAATGGACCAAAATCTTCTGAGTTTAGTTTGAAATTTGAAGTCTGAAAAACAATGTGCTTTGAAAAATTAAATTTAATTTGAAAGTACTTAATACTTTTTAAATTTATAAACTTGTACCCATCAGGCTCTTTCAATTGAATTTTGTTTTCCAAAATAAACAATAATCACACATAAATTTCCCAATTTGAAAGGCCAGGGTCTCTTCCCAAGTTTTGATGAAAAGCCCTGCACTGGCCACAGATGTTGCAAACACTGTGCTGAGCCTTGCAGTTGTTAATGACTACAAATGTGTGAATTGTCTTATACTGGACTTCATGCTGTCACTGCCTGACTGCAGACTGTAGTCATTCATTGAAGTGCTAAACCTCTGTGGAGGGCATTAATCAATTTGTTACATCAATGCATGCTATATTGACCTTCTATCTCAATATAGACATTACCATATATACTTGTTTATAAGTCAGGAATTCAGAATAGCCAGAACTTATGATTATTTAACCCTTTCCCCCATAGACACACCTTTTATTGTATGGGTGAATAGTTTAGATCCAGATCAGCTGACACATTCATGCTGTCTGATCAGGATCTAAACTGTTGGCTTTTTGACTTGTTAGTTTATTTCTGACCAAAATGTGACCAATGCAGATCCTGATCAGACAGCACAGATGTTCCAGCTGATCTGGATCAACACTGGTCGGACATGCGTAAAAATGTGTATACAGTACACGCAGCGCGGATTTATTTTTTTTCCCTCATCCCCGCGATTTTTTTCATCGCGGACTGAGTAATTTTTGTCCCCCGCAATACGCGGACTTCCACTCGTCACCGTGATTGTGTAAATTCATCACGGTGATAAGCGGATGCCTCTAGGCAATCATTTACTGCCGCGATGTCGCGGAGGATCCGCCGAGGTAAATCGCGCGAACGTGGTTGCATTTTTACGAACGACAAAGTAAAATAATTATTATTTACCGAACACTATGGGTATGGTATATTCCATCATTTAAAATATATCCTAATCTTTAATTTATCCCTTTTATTAGATTCCAGTAATTATTGCATCACACAAGCTAAAAATGACACGCGCACACTACCAGGTAGATCAAACGTTTTTATAGTAAAGCCAAAATAAACACGGATGGTTGTTTCGAGTCGACGTCGTCTTTTGAAGTCAAACATTTTAGATCAAACATTTTTATAGCAAAGCCGAAATAAACACGGATGGATGTTTCGAGCCGAGGACGTCTTTTGAAGTCGCGTTTGATGTTCGGCGGTATCGATTTTTTTGCCTCCATACCAAATACACAGCATGGTCATGTTTTTTGTAAGGGATACATGCGGTTTTTATAAGTTAACGGCTGTTTTTCAAATTATGCGGTTTATAAATGTAATAATTAAAGATAAATGGAATAAAATGTGGATTTCGTAAGAACCGACATCACCATCAAGGTAATTATTTTAACTTTTTTAAATCATGCAAACTGGCTTTTACCAGTGTTTTACGTTTAATGGAAAAAGTGGGGTCCACAAGTCGATTGCGTTTTATTTGACAACTCAATACATCCAGAGAAATGGGGTCTCGGATTTATTACACCAATCTTCAAGGGCGGTGATCCAGATCAAGCTCAAAACTATAGGGGTATCACCCTCAATAACATACTTTCTAAAATCTACTCCCAAATTCTATTAAATAGACTTACTGTTTGGTCAGAAAAGAACGAGAAAATAAATGATTTCCAATTCCACAGTGTCTAAGCGTAAAGTTAACCGAAACGGAAGTTGCTGATCTGTACGCCCATGATCACATAGTTGCTTACAGAAAAACACGCGACATCGGCTTTTTATTTGTAAAATATATTCAAATTAAACATTCTTTTTGCAGAAATTATTTTTATAATAAGTACATCGTTGATTAATAGTCTTACTGTGATCTTGAAAGCTTGAACTAACGGCTAGTTAAGTTGCAATCTGTAATCTTTTCACACTTGATCAGTACAAAATGGGGAAAAAGAGTGGAGAAAATCTGCATTTGTGACCTCATATTTTATAATGTATATATTGGAAAGGTATATATTTGACTTCCCGTGAAAGAAAAATCATTTCCAACGCTCACAAAATGCGTTGAACGGTGCTTGAACGAATTAGCACCGAGAAAATGGTCTTTCTGTGCAGCAACCGAAAGTGACAAGACTGTACGCAAAGTTGCAGTATTTCAATGTCAGACTGTACGAACAGTTGCGATCATAAGTGCATCATATACTGATCAACTGAAAAGCATCAATGAAGCAAGAACTTGTTAAAGGAATCAATCATAGGAATCAACCAAATCTAATGTATTATTAATCAAAAATAAACCCTTATGTGATCACATTTTAGAACTGGCAAGCACTTTTTGAGCTATATATTGATAGGTTTTTTACTCTGATCTACTTTTGAACCATATGAACGAATTGGTAATTTGCAAATAAGACACCGATAATTGCTAGAAATCCTAAATCCCCTGATTGTTACATCAAATAAAACCTAGTATAAACCTGCTGAAATCCCTGACGGTGTTGGCAAAAATATACATTATGCACAAATATTATCCAATATCATAGACTTTAACAATCTGGTCTTTGACAGGAAAATTCTATACAGTGGTTCCAGATTTTGAAATCCACCACTTCGTGACTGAGTTAAGTTAGTCTACAATTACGTCTGCAACTGTTAAGAATTTCATGTTTAAGGTCGTTAAAATGTCGAGTTGGATTTCATTTTGGCCGACTTTCTTTGTTAGATTTCAGAGATTATGTTAATCTGATTGGAGCATTCTATGAAATCTTTAGAAACTATGGTTGAAGTACTAACGCGTATTTGTCCAGCTATATTATGGCTTCTACTGTTCGCACTTCAGAGAAGAAATGAAAGCATTACAGCGGGCCTCTGCATATCTTACACGGTCTTACCACTGATATAGCTCGGTTGAACTATAGTCGTTTTTTTCACGCCTCCTTTCATAAAGAGCTAACAAAGGATTTAAAGACAAATCTGATTTTGAAACAGAAGCCAAGATCAGTTATTTGTTTATACAATTGAATTATTAAAAGAATGAGCAAATTTGTTGAAACATATGCATTTTTCAGGTTCTCGTGCAAGAATTATTAAGGTTAACTGAAGCTAAAATGATAATCTGTCGATATAATCAGAAAACATTAACTGGAACCATAAATTATTAATGATCTGGTTTGACAACTATGCGTACAGATGTTAGGCATCTGTTAGCAACTAACGATCGCGTACAGTTGCAACTATGCGTACAGTCTTATCATTTACAGTACCATAAAGAAAGTATCATTTCCTCGTTGCTAAGTCGTTTAAATTCATGTTAACGAAGTACACAAGTTGAATAAATGAATTTTCTCCCATACCAACACAAATATAGTCCAAAATCTATTTACACAAAGAAATTTGAGCCCAAAACGTCCCGTTTTGTTCAATGTTTTGCTCCTATTTTCACTGATCGACTTGGGAACGATGATGGATTATAACAATACTAACCATTCCTTTAAGTCTGTATGATCACAGGAGGACTAACAATTAACGTTTTACTTACCACAGAAATATTTTTTTCCAAATGCACATTAAACTTGGTTTATTTACCAATAAATAATTCGATGTCGCAGGGTTTTCTGTAAGCAACTATGTGATCATCGGCGTACAGATCAGCAACTTCCGTTTCGGTTAACTGTACGCTTAGACACTGTGAATTCGGTTATCAGAAAGGAAAAAATACAACAGACTGCATTTTCATATTGCATGCTATTATCACAAAAATTCTAAGCACAGGTCAAAAGTTGTATAGCATTTTTATTGATTACGAGAAATGTTATGACAAAATAAATTTAGGTTTTCTATGGCAAAAACTTCTCAAAGAGAAAATAAGCTCAAAAATAATAAAATCATTACAAGCAATGTACAGTGTTGTTAGGTCTGCCGTACGTCATAATGGTGAAATATCAGAACCGGTATACATACATGAACATCAGGGCGTTAAACAAGGTGATGCGAGTTCCAGTTCCCTTTTTATGATGTACGTCAATGACATCATTGAAAACATAGATTCAGTTTTAAATGGTGTATTCACAGTTAATGAATTAAAAATTTTTCTTATATTATACGCGGAAGATCAAGTTCTGTTCGCAACATCCCCATTGTCACTACAACTTATGCTTAACGACATAGAACATTATTGTAATAAATGGCAATTAAAAATAAATACAAAGAAAACAAAGGTATTAATATTTGAAAGAAGTTCTAGACATACACACATTGATTTTTTCATAAATAATGAAAAACTAGAAATTGTAGACTCTTTTAAATACTTAGGTGTATATTTCTTTAAAAATGGGAACTGGCACAGAACACAAAAATGCATAGCTGAACACGCTTCGAAAGCTATGTATAGATTATTTTCCGTTTTTAACAATTACGAATTTTATATCACAGAGAAATGTAAATAATTTGATATATTAGTCTCATCTGTTCTTAATTATTCTTTGGAAGAATGGGGTTTAAATGAAGGAAAAGATATTGAAATCGTTCACACAAAATTTTTAAGAAAACTTTTATGTGTTAATAAGTCTACAAATCTTTCTGCATTATACGGAGAACTAGGAAGAGTACCTTTAATAATCATGAAAAAAATACACATGATTCAATATTAGATAAAATTAATAAAACTTGACAATAAAAATGTAACAAAACGTATTTATATAATGCTTAAAAACGATGCCGATAATAATTTTTCTTACAACAATCAAAACTGGGCTCACCAAATAAAAACCATGTTGCAACAGCTTGGACTTTCAAACTTATGGATAAATCAAGAAACATATGTTATTTCGTTCAACATAATAAAACAAAGAATACTTGATAATTATTATCAAACTTGGTACAGTGAAATAAATAATTCAAGAAGATTAATAACATACAGTCGCTTTAAGAAATAGAAAGAGGACGTTATTTTAATATTCCACAAAATGAAAGAAAATGTCAATTATGCAATATGAATTTTATTGAAAATGAATACCATTTTTTGTTAGTATGCCCAATATATAAAGATTAACGAAAGCAGTTTTTAAAACCATATTACTTAAGTTGGCAAAAGTTGGAATGTTTGACAAGATATTGAGATGGCACGGTCGACTCAAATTTTATTTAAAACTCGCACATTTTAGTCAGAAGTCATTCCCGCGTAATTTCATGTACATGTAAATAAGAAATTTTAATAAATCGGTGCATCAATGTGCGCCGCGTTGGTTCGGGGAACGTCACCGGGAATCCCCCGCGATGTCGCGCTGATAAATTTTTATTACCCCCTGCAAAGCTGTGTCCGCGCCGATACGCGAACTAAATGATAATCCTGGTCGAATCGCAATGACCTCCAAGAGCTTGGCCGCGGTGATTTTCCCCCCAAACGAAATACCGTCCGCGGTGGTAGAGCTGAATCTGTTGAATCCGTGCTGCGTGTACTGTATATGGAGGAAAGGGTTAATCTGTTCATAAGTTATACAAAAACTAGCAAAAACAACTAGGACATAACAATGAAAGCTTTGTCTACAGTACTTGCAGATCATGACTCTAATTTGTGGCCACATCTGGAAGAAAAATCACGTCTTATAAGCGAGTAAATATGGTTGTTACACAACATAATTATTAAACTTCTCAGTAGGGAATTAGATGACAATGCTTTTATGGTTCTAGCCTTCAGTTCAGGAAACTTTAATGCCACATATTATTCTGTTAACTTATGATGATCATTTCATGTAGTAATAGTATTACTATTATAAGAAGTCTATAATCACAAGTGCTCCCAGGAGGCATTTCCACACATTCAGAGAGATGGATGAAAATAGGAGACCACAAAGTGTACACTGATTCGTAAATATTAACTATGGCATCATTTTATTTTGTGGGGACAAATTTTGATGCACAACTTGCCAATGATATATATTCTCTGGCATACAATCATGTAAATATGCACAGTTGTAGTTTTTTTTTCGAGTTGGAAATTAAATTGATCATTTACTTGAGCATGAAATATGATATTTGTGATAAAATGATACAGCAGTACATACAAAACGGAAGAAATTTTAGGTATTACTGGCACTAAAAATACCTTTTCCTTAACCCTTTCTCCATAGATACACCTTAATTATGTGGGCAAACAGTGTACATCTGTGCCGTCTGATCAGGATCTGCACTGTTTGCTTTATGATTGGCTAGGTTATTTCTGACCAAAATGCGTCCAGTGCAGATCCTGATCATACGGCACGGATGTGCCGGCTAATCTGGATCTACACTGGTGGCACATGCCTAAAAATGCGTATATATGGAGGAAAAGGTTAATTGAAGTCATTTCCAATAAATACTGCTCCAGAGACATTTGCATTTTTCAGTAAAACAGCTGAATTTCTGTATTAAGAGAAGACCCTCCTTTAGGCCAGAGAAAATAAATTATTAGATTCTCTTTCGGATTTTGGAAAAAAAAGGGGCGGGTGGGCACTTTTTAATTTTTATTTTTTATTAACGAAGAAGGTATTTCGGGATGGTCTTAAATCCGTTCTGTACGGAACAGAATATGTTTCGATTTTTTTATTAATAAATTTTTTTGGGACGGATGGTTTTGGACAGGGGCGGGCGGGGATGAGAATCTAAAATACTTTTTTCCCTGGCCTTAATTGTAAAATTACAGGCTTTGATTCCTAAGATTTGCTGGTTAAATAAGTACATGGCACAAAGTTTCTTTATAGCCATTACTGACGCTGTAGGCAAGATGGTGATAGGGTTTCACACCCTTATTAGTTATTTTAAATAAAATATATACATGTATAAAGAGGCTGAAAGCTACCCCAAACAAGAAGTCAAAAGGTGCCAGAAAATGTACCCTAATATGTCAGATTTTTTTGTACTTTTGTTTTTGATTTTTATGCCCCCACAAAGTGGGAGGCATATAGAGTTGCACTCGTCCGTCCGTCCGTCCGTACATCCGTGCTTACGCCACGCCATTTATGTGGCTATGAGAACAATGGTAACGGTAAATTCTATTCATTCCGTTCTGTTACGTGGCTATTTTTTCTTTTATGTGGCTAAAAGAACAATAGAGAGGACAATAGAGTAGCCACATAAATGACGTTCGTAAGAACGTCCGTACGTCCGTACGTCCCCAAATCTTGTGGCATCAACTCCTCCTAAACTATAAGGCGGATTTCTTTCAAACTTGCACAGATGATCAAGCAGGATGTGTAGATGATCGTAAAGAAAGGATTTTTTCCTGCGACTATTTTTACCAGAGTTATGGCCCTTTGTTAATTTCAGTAGTTATATCTTGTGGCGTCAACTTCTCCTTAACTATAAGGCGGATTTCTTTCAAACTTGCACAGATGATCAAGCAGGATGTGTAGATGATCCTGAAGAAAGGATTTTTTCCTGCGACCATTTTAACCAGAGTTATGGCCCTTTGTTAATTTCAGTAATTAAATCTTGTGGCGTCAACTCCTCCTAAACTACTAGGGGGATTTCTTGCAAACTTGCACAGATGATGAAGCAGGATGTGTAGATGATTTTGAAGAAAGGATTTTTCCCTGCGACCATTTTTACCAGAGTTATGGCCCTTTGTTAATTTCAGTTATTAAATCTTGTGGCGTCATTTTCTCCTAAACTACATGGGGGATTTCTTGCAAACTTGCACAGAAGATGAAGCAAGATGTGTAGATGATCGCGAAGAAAGGATTTTTTCGTGCGACCATTTTTACCAGAGTTATGGCCCATTGTTTTTTTTCAGTAATAATATCTTGTGGCATTAACTCCACATTTACTTTTGGACAGATTTCTTTATGACTTGCACACATTATCAAGCTGGATGGGTAGATGATCATAAAGAAAAGATTTTTTCCTGCTGCCATTTTTACCATAGTTATGGCCCTTTGTTTATTTCACTTACAAAATTTTGTGGCATCAACTCACATTTTCTATTTAGCTGATTTCTTTCAAACTTGCACCGATGATTAGACATGATGTGAAGATTGTTGTAAAAGACATTGTCTTGCAACAATTTTCACCAGAGTTATGGCCCTTCGTTTATGTTAGTTATTAAATTTTGTGGCACTTACTCCTCATTTGCTAATCATGATCACCACATGTTGTTAATACCTGGTACAAAATTTTGTAACAAATGTTGTTGCAGCAGTGGGGGCATCAGTGTCCTGAGGACACAGTCTAGTTTTTTCTGGATTAGCAAGTTTATTTTGTTGTTTCTGCAATGGCTTTTGGGGCTACAACAACAAAAAAGAGACTGAAAATCAGTCTCTTATCTGATTGGCTGAAATTTAACCCAGTCTCCAAACTGACCAAGCCAGACTTTTGAGACTGGTTTCCATTTTAAGTTTTATAGATATGATCTGGCAGTCTTGATGCACATGGATCAGTCTAAATGTACAATCTCTGTCAAGTTTTAATCCTTTTGTCTTTCAACCAAGTGTTTCTTCTAATTTTACTCCTTGTTCCCAATTATCATGTGTAAATCTCTGCCAATAGTTGATAAACAAATAAATGATTGTTGATATTAAAATTTGAAGCTGATTTCCAGCTGTTATTACTCAACTGAAGTTCAGGAGTTGGTCCAACTATTCCGTGAAAGAGATAAGCCTAATGTCTGTTTGAGTGAATTGGAATTGTATGCTAAAAATTGTGCATAATTATGTGCACATAAATTTTATGCTGCAAATTTATTTGTACATAAAGTATACTTGAAGTGTTGAATTTCTTGGGCAGATAGATCCACAAATTCAAAACCCCAATACAATTTATTAGAATTGCACATAAACAAAATTCTAACCATCTGTTCCATTTGATCAGGATCTGCACTTTTCACTTTTTGGTCAGAAATTATCTTATAAATGCAAAAGCCAACAGTGCAGGTCTTATTCAGATGGCATGGATGTACTGACTGATCTGGATCTACACTTTTTGCCGATTCCATAAAGGAGTATATACGGAGGAAAGGGATAAATTGCCAGAAATCGACACATCTAAGTGCAAAAATAGTATAAGTACCATTGAAATAAGAAGTTATATTGTGAAGTAAATATGTTATTCCCTCATTCCAGATTGGTAGATGACAGATGTGTTGTGCAGCCAGATGCCGGTGATTTGGCAAATCCACCAAAGAAGTTCCGAGGTAAGTCAGTTATGGCAGCCCATAACCTCACAGACACAGTCAAACCTGTCATCAAAGACCACTCGGGGGAAATTCCAAAAATTGTCTTTAAGGGCAGGTGGTCTCTGTTCACAGATTTAATAGAGTGTGGGACAAATAAAATGTTGTCTTTATCCACAGGTGGTGTTTGTTCAGAGGTGGTCTTTAGCACAGGTTTGACTGTATTTGTTTGCTTACCAGCCAACTAATGGAAGCATTCCACAGGGACAGTGTTGCATATTGGCACAAACTGCCAGTTTCCTGTCCACATAAACCATAACCCTTTTCTCAACGAGATATGTTTTTTATCATAGGCGAACAATGTAGATCCAGATCACTTGGATCAATCATGCTGTCTGATAAGGATTTACACTATTAGCTTTTAGGTTCATTAGGTTAATTCTGATGAAAAATTTAAGCATGTAGATGCAGATCAGACAGAATGGATGTGCTGAATAGATGTCTCAGCTGATCTGGATCAACACTGGTCACCCAAGCGATAAGAGGCCTGGTGTAAGGATATAAAACAATTGTTTCAGCCAAAGGAACATGTTATTTCCATACAAGGTAATTGTTTCTAGACAACATTACAGCAGTAATCAAGGTTAACCCTCTATTCCATAGATACACCTTTATTTGCTTGGGCAGACAGTGTGGATCAAGATCAGCTGACACATCCTTGCTGTCTGATCTGGATCTGTACTGTTTTTTTTATGGTCAAAAAGAACCTGATAAATAAATGTGCCAGCTTATCTGGATCTACACTGGTTGCACACAGTCATGTCAAAACATGTACATATGGAGGAAAACTTTAATGAACCATTTTACAAAAGGTATTTTACTATCCTTTTATCTCTACTTAGGCTATAAGCATCCTGGTTTATGTCAGTTTATATCAGATATGGTGAAGCTCATACTGTCAAATTCCTGAGTTGCTGATTTTTAATCTACAAGAGGTGTTCAAAAGCTTACGTGGCTACTGATTTCACAAATCACACTGTTTTTTGTATCAATTGTTGATTGCCTCTTAAACCTTTAAGCCCCAAGTATACAATTTGTCATGTTTTCAATGGCAACATGGCACCAGTACTCCAGGTTAACTCTTTACCCTGTATTTATTCTACATCTAATAAATTCATCCAATTAGCGTCCTTTAATTGTACCACGTGACCGTCCAATATTTTCCAGTATTGGATCCAAAAAAGTCCGTATTTTTTTCATATTGGATGATTAAGTGCAAATGCACTTTACCATTGTTTTACAACGATAAAAGCCGTTGACCGTAAAAATGATCCGAATGAATACAACTTGTCAAGTAAGAGAAATGTAGAACTTAATAAAATATTGGACCGTACAATATGGAATATATATGGAATAGTCTTTTAGAAAAGTCATGCTTCATTTATTAGATGTAGAATAAAAAGGTTATTAGACGTTTTACTGTACAATACGGGATATATTTGGACTCGTACACAGCTTGAAAAGTCATATTGGACTCGCCTAACGGCTCGTCCAATATGACTTTTCAAGCTGTGTACTCGTCCAAATATATTCCCGTATTGTACAGCAAAACGTCTAATAACCTATAATTACACCTTGATTTCCATGGGTGAACAGAAAAATATAGATCCAAATCAGTCTGCCTGTGCCGCTACACATTCTGTTTAGGGTCTACATCTTCACAGTTTGTTATTAATTTAATAAGTCAATTTGGTCATTAATTCACTTTCTTTAAAGTAGTCAAGTGAACTGTGAATGAACATGATAAGCTATTTACTCCACATATATATGGCTTTTAACTTTATAGTGAACAGTGTAGATCCAGATCAGCTGGCACATCTGGATCTACACTGTTCGCTACATGATTCATTACTAAGGTCATTTGTGACCAAGAAGTGAACAGTTAAGATCCAGATCAAAAAGCATAGATGTGTTTAATAACCCTTTCCTCCATAGACACACCTTTATTGCATAGGCAGACGGTTTAGATCCAGATCAGCCGGCACAGCCATGCCTTCTGATCAGGATCTAAACTGTTCGCTTTTTGATTTGTTAGGTTATTTCTGACCAAAAAGCAACCAGTGCAGATCCTATTTAGACGGCACGGATGTGCTGGCTGATCTGGATCTACACTGGTCCCACATGCGTAAAATGCGTGTATATATATGGGATAATTAGGGATTTCAGCTTATTATGGATAGATGCTTGTTAGTCCAGGTACAAAATCCAGGGAATATGTCCAGTTAACACAAATCCAAAATAGTTTATTAAAAAAAAAAAGAGAGATCTCACTCGTTAAAAGAAAATACAAGTTCTGTAACTCACTCGCATCATGTCAGAATTCCAATAGATATCCTCTAGATCCGTTTACTCCATTTCTTTGATCCTCTCAGTTTGCTTGTCAAGTTTTGTTCATGATCAAACTTTGTACATCTAGACTGTTCACTTTTTGATTCATCAGGTTACACGTATTTCTGATCAAGAAGCTAAAACGCAGATCCTGATCAGAAGGCATAGATGTGCTGGTTGATATTGATCTACACTGTTTGCACACGTGATTAAACCCATATATACAAAGTAAAGGGTTTGTTAGTTTTAAATCTTGAAGTTGTTATTTTACAATGTATATGCTCATGGGTGGGAAAACGTGAAACAAGATGTCTGATTATGATCTTTATGCTTTTTTTCAGACTGCCTTTTCAAGATATGTCCCAACAACCGATATTCTGCTCAGAAGCAGTTCTGGAAGGCCGCGCGGCAAAGTTCAACCAACTCTACAGACCCTGTGCTCTTGAAGAAATTACATGTATGTATATACACAATGAATGTGCTAGTGTCAAAGGTACAAGTCAGTATCTGGGGAGAGGATGTGTAAGTTGCCTGGATAGCTCATTCAGGAGAGCACTTGCCCTGCAGAGGGGGGTACCAGGTTTGAGTCTCGGTCTTTCTCACCCTGTGATATTTAATAAAAATATAATTCCTCAGGGCAACCATTTAGCATTGTAATTGGGCAGTCTTTTGAAGAAAAGCAATATACTGCTTTGTGTGTCAGTATGTTGGTATTTCATCAGGTTTAGTCAATAACCAGGAAATGAGCTACATGACAAAAAATGTCATCAAACCAGGTAGGTTGTGTTGATCATCACAAGGATGTGTACCCTATGGAAGGCTGTAGGTCACAGCTTTGTACATCAGCTATATGTGTAACTTGAAGACTAATTGGTGGTTGTCAAGGAGCATACATGTTTTACTTGTTAACATGTTTTACTTGTTAACAAGTCTCTCTTGGTACTAACCTTTTTACTCCATATATGCATATGTTAATCATTTATGCAAGTACCATTTGATCAGGATCTACACTGTGTTAGCTTTTTGATGTATTAGGTATTTTCTGACCTAAATGCGAACAGTGCAAATCCTGATTAAATAGCATAGATGTGTTAGATGATCTAGATCTACTCTTTTAGCCCACGCAATAAAAAGGTGTATCTATGGAGTAAAGGTTTATATTGTTCTGTTGTAACCTTAAATAGTCAGAATTTAGTTGCTTTTAAATTGCACATTGTTCTAATTCTAATAGCTGAAGTATGATTTGTTTTTGGCACATTTTCCAGATTAAAAAAAAAATTTGTTTTACAATTCTGTGAGCTAAATTTTATGTGATTATTAGCATACAGTATGATGTTGTTAAGTTTATTTGCAAATTTTATTGTTCATATTGGCAGACAGTCAAATTGGCAGAATTAGATATGAAAAGGCAGTTTATGCTAGCTTTCAAGTGTTTTTGAAGATTCATGATTTATTAAAAATAAACATAATTTTAATTTTGGTGTAATAAACAAACAGGGCGCTCACTGTCCATCATTAATGAGAGCTATAAACGAATGACTTCTTAACAGATATCGGGTTAGACTTAAGTCTTAAACAAACTTGTAAAATCCATTGATCTTTTCAGTTTAGGCTAGACTTAAGTTTACTACTTGGGCTGAAGATCATAAAACTAAGTTTTGAGATCAGTCTCAAATCTCAAGGATCTGATTGGCTGAAATGGCGACTTGTTGCCATTTCAGCCAATCAAATGCTTCAGATTTGAGACTGATCTCCAGATTTAGTTTTATGATCTCGGGCATTGGTTATCCCTTTTCTCCATGAGATAAAGCTGTTATTCCATGGATGAACTGGGTAGATCTAGATCAGCTGGCACTTCCATGCTGTCTGATCAGGATCTGCACTGTTTGCTTTCGATGTATTAGTTTATCTCTGATCAAAAAGTGATCAGGGGAGATCCAGATCAGTGCCCAAGGTTATAAAACTGAGCAAGGAAACCAGTCTAAAATCTCAAGCATCTGATTGGCTGAAATGGCGACTGGTCAGATGCTTGAGATTTGAGACTGGTTTCCAATCTCAGCTTTATAACCTTCAGCCCAGATGGCATAGATTTGCCAGCTGATCTAGATCCATACTGTTCACCTATGTGGTAAATAGTATGTTCATTTACAAGTATTTATAGAGGAAGGGGTTAACCCTTCCCTTTCTTCCATATACATGTCTTTATTGCATGGGCAAACAGAGTAGATCCAGATCAGATGGTACAGATGTGCCAGCTAATCTGGATCTACATCTGTGTGGTAAATAGCCTATGTGGTAATTAGCGTACAATGTACACCCGTACATGTGTCTATAATAAAGGATTAAATGTTATAGAGAGTTTTGGACAAACTATTGAAATAAAAAGATGTATTTTTACTCACTGGAAAATACTGTTTGATAAATTATTTTGATTTTCAAAGGATTGAAAGATAAAATGTTTCTTTGAAGTACTTTTCATTTATTTTAATTGCTTTTCAAATCACTATTTTTGTGTGTTTTTGTTGTTGTTTTTATTTAATGAAAACACTATTTTAAAATTTTTATTCCTAGTAAATGAGGTTACGAAGCTATTACAAAAAATTTGTACATCAAACAATACTATTATTAGAGAAGATTTATTTTTTTATTTTTGGCAGAGGTCAAGTCCAGGTTTCAAGTATTATAAACCAGTCAGAATCTGCAGATGATAAAACTAAGATTGAATACCAGTTCAAGTCTCAGATCTCAAGCATCTGATTGGTTGAAAAGAAACTGGCCTCCATTCTCAGTGTTAAAATCTTTGGGCTAGGCTTCGAATATTATAAACAAGTCTAAGAGCTAAAGCCTGCAATCGGTCTGTTCTTACTATAATAGACTGTGCTGATTTTAACCAATCAGATTGCTGAGATCTGAGATTTGCCTCCATTCTCAGTTTTATAAACATGAGACCAATGTCAAGTGTCAAGAGTCAAGAAAGTATTTGATGTGGTCCTAATAACATCTTCAGTGACAGTAAAGATCTTGACTTTATTTATAATGGAAATAAAATGTTTCTATTAACTTACTCAAAGGGATGGTATTTATTACAAATTATGTTTAAGAAGACAGTTAAATCAATAAAATCTGAAAAAAAGAACACTGAATTTAGTTATTTTTGTGAGGTACTAAATTTAATTGATTTTGTGAGCAGATGAATTCCATAAATTTAACACCCACACAAAATCAAGAATTAAACATACTGATTTAGAATAATAAGAAAACCATAAATACACATGTATTACAAGGAACACAATTGCATTTGCCATTTCAACAAAAAACACAATATTTCATGCAGACAAATATGAATTCATTCACAGTAGAATGTTCCAAAGAAGCTTTTGAAAGTTTACTTAACCCTCAACTTAAATACGACTTTTAACCTATGGCATTGTAGATCAAGATTCAACTGCACACTCAGTGCCCAAGGTTATAAAGCTGAGCATGGAAACCAGTCTTAAATCTCAAACATCTGATTGGCTGAAATGGGGACTGGTCGCCATTTCAGCCAATCAGATGCTTGAGATTTCAGACTGGTTTCCAAACTCAGTTTTACAACCTCCAGCTCTGATTCTGAACTGTTCGCTACTTGGTCAGAAATAATCTAATAAATATTAAAAATCAGCAGATTGCTTTTTGATTCATTAGGTTATTTCTGACCAAGAAGCAAACACCAGGGCTCTCACTAGAGTGAGACTTTGGAGAAGTGGTCTCCCAAAAGTGACCAGACTTCTCCCTTCTTTGAGCTATACATGCTATAGGAGAAGTCATTTTGTATAGACCATATAAAAAAAAATGCTGTTGACAGCAAACTTCTCTGTAATTCAGTAAAATTATTACAAAACTTCTGTCTGATTTGCAAGACTATTGAGAGCCCCGAACATAGTTGAACAAGGTCACATGGCACTAATGTTCCAGCTGATCTGGATCTATGATGTTTACACATGCAATAAAAACCCTTGTTTATTATGGAGTAAAAGGTTCATGAATGTTCAGTTAATTACATAAATTTCCAGGGTGTAAAATTAATTCTCTGACTTCGCAGTAAAAAAAGTTTAACATCTGTTTATTTCACTTACTTAGGGTGTGTATTGTTTTTTTTTCTATGTGTGCAGAAAATGAGCCAGAAAATCACTGTGCAATATTTAATAACAAAATTACATAGAAATCATGGCTTGTACATGACACTAGTACGAGTTAACTTCTAATGACACTTTATTAACCCTTTCCTCTATATATACGCATTTTTACGCATATTTGACCAGTGTAGATCCAGATCAGCCGGCACATCTGTGCCATCTGATCAGGATCTGCACTGGTCGCATTTTGGTAAAAAATAACCTAATAAATAAAAAAGCGAACAGTTCAGATCCTGATCAGACAGCATGCATGTGCTGCTGATCTAGATCTTCACTGTTCGCCCATGCAAGAAAGGTTAATTACTGTACATGTAAATTATGAAATAGATGAAAAGGGAACTTTGAAAGCCACTGAACACGACAAATATGAAAATACTGCAGGTGTGGTTTGATTGAGCCTGTTCATGGGCAGTAATGGGATTGCATATTACTGCCCACCCCGCCTAGCCCTGGGTTGAGCGCAACTCAATATTTGGTTCAGGAGACTCAATATGAGGTTCAGGAGACTTAACCTTTTACCCCGTTTGCACATTTTTCATAGTGTGTGTGACCAGTGCAGATCCAGATCAGCTGGCACACTGGCATATCTGTGGCATCTTATCTGGATCTAAACTGATCACATCATAGTCAGAAATAACCTCATGAATCAAAAAGGAACAGTTCAAATACTGATTGGCTGTCAAAGATGTGCTGGCTGATCTGGATATATGCTTTTTGATTCATAAGGTTAACATATTCCTGTATAGATACAATTTATTTCTAGGGCGAACAGTTTAGATCCAGATCAGCCGGCGCATCCGTGCCGTCTGATCAGGATCTAAACTGTTCGCTTTTTGATTCATTAGGTTATTTCTGACCAAAATGCGACCAGTGCAGATCCTGATCAGACGGCACGGATGTGCCAGCTGATCTGGATCTACACTGGTCACACATGCGTAAAAATGCGTATATTTCTAGGAAAGGGTTAAGAAGCAAACAGTGTAGATTCTGATCAGATGAAGCAGAGATGCCAGCTGAATTGGATCTACTCTGTTTGCAAATGCAAAAAAAACATGTATTTGTAGTGTAAAGGGATAAACTATAAATAAATGGAGAAGTGATTGCCAATAAAATGTAAAAACTGGTCCAAAGATCAGGAAAATGAGATTGGAATCTAGTCTCAGATCCCAAGCATATGATTGGTCGCCAGTTCAGGCAATCAGATTCTTGAGATTTTAGAATGGTTTCCATTCTCAGTTTATAATCTTGGAGCCTGGCAAAGGCCCCTAGATTTTGACAGTACTGTATATGTTTGGTCTATTGCAGCATGCAGCAGAACAAGAAAAGAAACAGAATGAAAAAGAAAACCAGAAAGAGCTTGGCAAGGAGGTCCAGTATGGCAGTGTTATACAGGTAAAAATTAGCAATATTTGAGGGGTTGGTTGGGAAATGTGGATATGAAAAGGCTATTAGCATCATTTTCCTCACTTTCCCCCACCCCCTACCCTATCCTTTTTCCATAGTCTGGCAACCACGGAGGTTTAGAATGGTACAGGTAATATTCTTTTAGCAGCTGGTGTTGGGTGGAGGTCAAGAAGCATAGTTCTGGGATGGCATTTGTCCGCTTTACCCCTAAGTTAAGCAGCCAAGGAGGAACAATATGGTGGAAATACTAATACATGTACTTTTGTATCATTAAATTTCACAGGGATCAAATTTTACGACGATAACATATGTGACATTTTTGTGAGGGCCTAAATTCGCGCACTTGTATTTTTCTTATAAGACTAGATATTTGATGGTTTGATTTCATTAGGGTTTGATTTTGTGCATTCACCCTAGCGCAAAATACATGAAAATTAAACCACCGCAAAGTATGATACCACAGTAGTTAGGTTTCGAACCCAGGTACCTGGGTCCATAGCAGCCACTGCATCTTAGAGTATATTTGTAGATGACATAATTATAAAACTTTAACAATACTCAATGGATACTGCTTTTATCCCATGTGTGACCAGTGTAGATCTGGATCAGCTTGAACATTCATTTATTCTGATCAGGATCTACACTAGTCACCTTTAGGTTCATTTAGTTATTTCTGACCAGAAAGCTAAAGTGTAGATCCAGATCAACTTGCAGGTGTAGGCTGATCTTGATCTACACTTGTCTCTAATGGCATAATTTCTGTGTTCTGGGAGTAAAAGGTACAAGAATTATTAAGAAAATATTAAACATTTACTCCACACATACACTTTTATTGCTAAGAAGAACAGTGTAGATCCAGATCAGCTGACAAATCAGTGCCGTCTGGTAAGGATCTCCACTGTTTGCATCTAGGCCAGAAATAATCCCATGAATCTAAAAGCGACTAGTGCAGATCCTGATTTGAAAGGAAATATATGTACTGGCTGATGTTGATCTTCACAGGTCTTCACAGGTCGCCTAAGTGATAAAAAGTATATATATGTAGTGAAGTGTTAAAGAGGTTTGCTCTCAACCTTAATTATTGATTTATTGATTTATGAACCTCAGCTGCTGCACATGAAGAGCAACAAGTATCTGACAGTGAACAAGAGACTGCCGGCACAGCTGGAGAGGAATGCCATGAGGGTGATGCTGGATGGGTCTGGCAATGAGGGATCCTGGTTCTATATTGTACCATTCTACAAGCTGAGGCAAGCTGGCGACAAGGTAATGCTGTTTGATTGCAGAAGATAAAATGTTGCAGATTGCTGGAGGTAAAACACGGTTTTCATTAGTGTTTGAAAACAATTGTTGTTTGACTCCCATTGAGGATATTCGAGGGGTCAAAACCATGACGTCATGAGTCAAGTGATTAATCTTGTATCATTTAAGCTTTACTACTTACTATGAAATATATTAAATTTCATTTTAGTTTATTTGGAATTATAGTTAAAAATGCATTTAATTTCTGTTTAAAATGCAACAGACACATTGTTAATCTGTTGTCAGGCAAATTTGGTACTTGCAAATTTGACCACCAATTAATTTAAGTTTCTTGAATTAAATTTACCTCGAGCACAGAATTAGGTGGGGATCATAAGTGGAAAAATTTGTTTGCATTTAAATGCTTGCCAAGATTCTGCGTCAGATGAAATCCCTTGGTTAATGCCAAAAAGATGATGCTGGAAAAGACAGAGAATCAGGGGTTGTATATCTTCATTGTACCCTTCAGCAGGCGGAAAGAGAATGCTTTCATTGAATGACCTTGATCACTATTTTCTTAAGAGAAGCTAAAATGCAGAAAATGTTTAGCCGATATGCCTCGAGAAAGTATGAATACAAGTACAAGTAGCAACACCCTGCATGTAATTGTTATTTTTGTAGGTTGTGGTAGGTGACAAGGTGATCCTGAACCCCGTCAATGCGGAGCAGCCATTACACGCCAGTAACTACGATCTCCCCGACAACCCGGGGTGCAAGGAAGTGAACTCTGTCAGCTGCAACACTAGCTGGAAAATGGTCCTCTTCATGGAATACAAGGACAACGTGGAAGATGTATTGAAAGGGGTACATAACTCTTGACTGCTCTGGAATTACTAAGGCTTTAACAGTTTACTCTGTATATTTTTTGTTGTTTTTTTTTGCATGTGTGAACTGTGTAGATCCTAATCAGGTCAAAACCTTAATAAATAAATAATTTAAATATCAGATGATTTTAAAGCTACCACACAAATATTTACAAATGTAATGTTAATTTCCAATATTTTAAGAAATGTCAATCCTATGAAAATAAAAATCAAAGCATTCAAAACATTTACCCTTTACCTGATAGAATATGGATCATATCCATGGGGGAACAGTGTAGATCCAGATCAGTCAGCACATACATGCCATCTGATCAGGATCTACACTGTTCGCATCTTGGTCAGAAATAACCAAATTTATCAGAAATTGGACACCAGAAATGCATAGATATGTAGGAAAAGGTTAACATATTCTTGATCATTTGACATGTTTATGTTTTGTATGTTTTGTGCAACAGGGGGATGTAGTGAGAATGTTTCATGCAGAAGAGCAGAAGTTTTTGACAGCGGATGAATACAAAAAGCAGCAGCATGTTTTCCTGAGGACCACTCAGCGACTGTCAGCTACGTCTGCTACCAGTTCAAAGGCATTGTGGGAAATTGAGGTAAATGTCTGTGTTCCATTAGATGTGGAACAGTATTTATGTCTCCCCACCAACCCCCATCCCCCACAAGTGTGTAGGGAGACATTTTGTCTGTCTGTCTGTCTGTCTGTCTGTCTGTTTGCTGTATATCTGTCTGTCTGTCTGTTTGCTGTATATCTGTCTCTCTGTCTGTTTGCTGTCTGTGTCTGTCTGTCTGTCTGTTTGCTGTCTGTGTCTGTCTGTCTGTCATTCTGTTTCTCTGTCTGTCTCTCTGTCCGTCTGTCTGTCACACATCCTTTCCACGCTTCTTTTTACCCATTTCTTGGAAACTATTTTGATTGATCCATGGTATAGCCAAAATGATGTGAAAGTGCCTAGTCTAAGAACACTTCTAGTGTTGCTCTTCTGAAGAAAAGGAATCACTGTGTTCATTTATCCAACCATCCATCCATAATAAAAAAATAAAAATTAATTTGTTTGTTCAAATATTCATTGCCATCCCTACTTTTTTGTGTAGCCCTTTCAAAAGGCAATACATAGGGACCACTTTGTCTGTCCGTCATGAAAACTTAACGTTGGCTATAACTTTGCCATTTCTTAATAATTCTTCATTAAACATTCAAATTATATTGCTTATGACAACACGCTCGTGATGATGCCAAATTCTTTAGGTCAAGGTCACATCTGATGGAGTTAGGCCCCTTTTTGTACTTGCATTTTTTTTTCTGACATAGCACCAGAGGGTGACACAAGTGTTCAACTGAACACCCATCTAGTCTTAATAAATTAATTAGGTATAATTACCTGTATGTACCAGTAAATTTGAATTTCCTAAAAATGTAATACATAATTTTAAACAAAGTTGCTATTGTTTCAGGTGGTTCAACACGACCCATGTAAAGGCGGAGCTGGACACTGGAACAGCCTGTTCAGGTTCAAACATCTTGCATCAGGGCAGTACCTGGCAGCTGAGGTTGGTTTGGATGAACAGATGTTTCTTTCTCTGAAAGGCTACTTTTTTCCACAAGGCTTACTTTAATTTCTTTGTGAACTGTTACACCACTGGAAACTCTGTAATCTCAGAAAACCAGCTTCAATCTGTTCAATCGAATTTTAAGTATCCCCTCAATAAGTACAAACAGTTTTTTGTTAAAAGCTGATGAATTTCAAGACATTAAATGTTCAGTACTGACAAACATAAAATTTACAATGGAATCAGCAGTAGAGTGGACTACAAATCCATGCAATTGGAACTCAATCTAATTGGCTGATGTAGATCTGAACTGGTTGCCAATGTGATAAAGTGTATATTCTAACGCACTAAATAAATTTCGAGCAATCTGATTGGTCAGATGGCGAAAATTTGCGACCGTAAAATTCCTTGTTTACTGTCGTTTGACGTTGACGTCATTTCCTGTTATGACAAACAATCCTTAAGAAGGCATTATGGCCGAAACGTCGATGTAATAAAAAATGTTGAAGTTTTGACCTCTATTTGTGATTTATTTAACTTGTTTACTGTCGGTAATCTCACCGACGTATGGATAATCGGGTTCCCTTGGGTAATATCGTACCGTTGTTTACTATATGGATAAATAGAACATGGTACCCGTTTAACGTATTGAATGAGGCCCGATTGAGGGTAGTATGGAAGAGCGTTAGAATAGGAATAACCATGCCGTAATTTTGAAGTTTGCGATGGTATACACAGATTTTAATGGTCATAAATCATTTTAACGGCTCAGGCTGTGCCTTCGCCGTTAAAAATGTTTGCGACCATTAAAATCTGTGTATACCGTCGCAAACTTCAAAATTACGGCATGGTTATTCCTATATTCATAGAGTAAAGTGGTAATTGTAAGTTAAACTCCATAATAATATTCGGATGTATGTTTTGCAGATTGACAACGATCCGACCTATGATCCGACCAGACAGAAGTTGCGAGGATCCCCAATGGCACATGTTTATTGTCTGGTATCAGTACCACATGGTCACGATATCGCGACACTCTGGGAACTCGATCCTACCACCATGACGAGATCTGACACCTTTGTTCCAAGGTATTGCGATTGTTGTCAATGTGTTAATCCATTCCTCCATATATACCCCTTTATGGCATAGGCAAACAGTGTAGATCCAGATCAGCCAGCATATCTGTGCCATCTGATCAAGATCTGCAATGTTCACTTTTTTGATTTATTAGATTATTTCTGATCAAAAAGCAAACCGTGCAGATCCTTACAGCCTGGACTGAAGGTTATAAAGCTGAGATTGGAAACCAGTCTCAAATCTCAAGCATCTGATTGGCTGAAATGGCGACTTGAGATTTGAGACTGGTTTCCATGCTCAGTTTTATAACCTTGGGCACTGGATGTGCCTGCTGATTTTCACTGGTTGCACATGCGATAAAATGGGTATATATATATGGAGTAACAGGTTAACATGAATGATTTCTTCTATAACATGTTGCCCTTCATAATTAGTTTACTAGTGACTTGTCTAAAAAAGTAAAACAAACAAACTGTAAATTAGGTAGTTAAGAAAACACACAATGTAATAAAATATTAAATGTGCATCATTCTCAATGCTTTCAAAACATTGTAATCTCAGTTTGTCCACCTTGATATTGCTTTGAAAATATACAATTGCTTTAATCAGATCCTTTAAATATTTTTATGAAGTATTTTTCCAAAATAATTTCATTTTTGAAATTCTGTTTTCATTTTTATGCCACAGAATATAGGTTGTTTTACTTGATTGACAGGTTCTGGCACCAGAAAGTTATTTCCATTATTTAGAACAAACTTGTGATTTCAGTTTGTGTTTAAACACCATGTTGCCTTTAAAAATTGTATCATGACAAACTGTGCTACTGGTGGCTTATGCGTTTTCTGAACACAGCAATTGTTTTTGTAGGAACTCGTATGCTCGTCTTCACCATCTGTGTACGGGGACGTGGGTACACAGTACGTCGGCTCTCGCGATAGACAAGGATGATGACAGGCCTGTGATGAATAAAGTATGTATGATCTAGTAACACCTAGATTTCTCCTTTGCCAGTATTGTGATTTGCATTTGCCGCCTTATTTATTTTATTATTTAACCCTTGACTCCATAAATACATGTTTTTCAACGCATTTGTGACCAATGTAGATACCAGATCAGCTTGCACATCTTTGCCGTCTGATCTGTATCTGCACTTTTAACTTTTCGGTCAGAAATATCTTAATAAGTTAAAAAGCAGTGTAGATAAAGCAAAAAATAATATAGATTCTGTTCAGAGGTGCCTGCAGATCTGGATTTACACTAGTTGCACATTTAATAAAGTGTATCTATGGTGTAAAGGGTTAATAATAAGTGGGATCCACTTATTAAACGGAGCCACATTTATTTCATTAGAAATGCAGCATACCCTTATATTTGCAGTAACAGTAAATCCTTTACTCTGTAGACAAACCTTCATTGCAAGGGCGAACAGTGTAGATCAAGATCAGCCAGCTTATTCATGCCATCTGATCAGGATCTGCACTGTTCACTTTGATTCATTAGGTTATTTCTGACTGAAATGCGACCAGTGCAGATCCTGATCAGACGGCACGGAGCTTCCTGCTGATCTGGATCTACACTGGTTGCACACGCGTTAAAATGCGTATATATGGAGGAAAGGGTTAAAGGACTTGATTCAAATTCTTGTGTGTTCCAATGAGTTAACCATGTAGAAAAATGTGTGCATTTATTTTGCGTGGGCTTAAATTTTGCTTATTTTACCCTAGTGTAACTTGGAAAACAGTGTGGATCCAGATCAGACTTTAAGTATGTGCGGCTGATCTAGATGTACACTGGTCACCCATGTTATAACAGGCATCATTGAGTAAAAGGTTTATGTCCTGGCATTGGTAATCAATTCAACCACAGTATTTCAGTTTGTTATTTAAGAAATAATACATTTCTGACTGTGTTTTATCGCAGAATAAAATATGGGTACGAGTTTGATGCGTAGTAATTAAATCACGAGTGCGTTAGCACGAGTGATTTAATTACGACGCATCAAACGAGTACCCATATTTTATTCTGCGATAAAACACAGTCAGAAAGGTATTATTTCTAATTATTTCTATAGGTTGGTTGTGCTCAAATCAAAGAAGATAAAGAGGCATTTAACATTGTACCTGTGTCGCCGTCTGAAGTGAGAGATTTGGACTTTGCCAATGATGCTAGCAAACTTGCCGGGGAAATTGCAAGTAAATTGGAGAAAGGTTCAATCACTCAGAATGAGAAAAGGTGTGTTAGATTTTGAAAGGCACATTGTCAGCGTAGGTTCAAATATGAAAGGTTGGCAGCTTCTGAACATGATTTACGATTAAAATATTTATTATATGCCCGTGTCATTATAGAATCAGGCTGTTAAATGTAAGTGTTAGCAGTGCTTGTCAAATGTTAACATAAGATACTAATAATTAAATTGCTAAAACGTGAATCTGTTGGAACGAGTCAGATTGATGAAGGTTGAAGCTGTGCGAAAATTGTTGTAAATATTGTGTAAGTGTTACAGTTATCTGAATATCAACAACTAAAAAAAAGAGGTTGTTATAGAAATACATTGTTGCAAAGTACTCTCCCCTGATTTAGGATTTTGTTGTTGAGGGGAATATGTATTTAGAGTAGAGTATCTGTTTTTGAGGCAGTGCTTGAAAACAAATTTCTATTTTCCTTGTACAGGTACATCACTAAGTTATTATCGGATCTCATCTACTTTGTGTGCAATCAAGAGTGTGAGGAAACTGGGATTGACCCCCTTTATGTGGAAATGGTGAACCCCAATGACTGCAGGGAGCGGCAGAAACTTCTACGAGAACAGAATATTATCAAACAGGTAAGATTTGTAGAAGTAATGTAAAAGAACTGTAGAGTTACTGTAAAGGTTAAGGTACAAGTAAAGATGTAGGGTTTACAGTCTGGTATCTTGCAGAATGTTTTCACCCGACTTAAACATTTACCCCCTGATCACTGGATATAAGTCATCTGTTGACAGTTGGCAGGGAAATCTGCCACGGAACATTGACAACTTATATTTCTCACTGGTAGCAATTTATACACATGGGTGGAGAGAAGCAATGAAGGCTTAATTTCTTGCACACTGAAAATAGCGGCTGGACTGGGGCTGTAACCCACTACCCCTCGATCCCTTATCCCTAATAACTGTACTTCACTTTTAAATGTTTTGCGCATCAGACACTGTTATTTATGACTTAAAACTGAAGCAAAAAGAAACCTGGGATTTATGTTTCTGTGGGAAATACAAAAACAGCATAAATTTACATTCTACACTGGTGGCCTTTTGGTCAGAAATAACCAAATTAATCTAAAAGTAAACAGTGTAAATCCTAACAAGACAGCATGATGTGCCTGCTGATCTGGATCTACCTATAACATCAATATCCAGTGGATATAGAAGGGTTTTGAAAGTTTATATTCTGCCCTCAGGTGTTCAAGATTCTGCAAGCTCCCTTCACAGACCATGGGGACGGCCCTGCCCTGCGCATGGAGGATATAATGGACCAAAGACACGCCCCCTACAGGCAGATCTGCAAACTGTGCTACAGAATATTGAAATTATCGCAGCAGGATTACAGAAAAAATCAGGTACTGTAAAGTTATATCTTTTTGTGGAATATAACACCAAGAACATAACATTCATGTAACCACAGATTGGATACAATGTTTTGGCAGAGGACATCAATACAGCTTTACAATCCAACAACAGACTTATTACCAAAAAAAAATATACAAATATACTACATCATGAAACATGTTAATATTTTCCTGTAATTGATGTTGATAAATGTCATTTTTTTCAGGAATATACTGCAAAGAACTTTCCGTTCATGCAGCATCAGATCCAATGTTTTTTAGTAGACTCATAACCACAAAAAATAAACAAATATACTACATATAGTATGTGTGAATATTTATGGGAAAGTAAGGTTGATAAATGTAATCTTTTTCAGGAATATATCGCCAAGAACTTTCCATTTATGCAACGTCAGATAGGGTATGATGTTTTGGCAGAGGACACCATTACAGCCTTACTACACAACAACAGAAAACTGCTTGAGAAACACATCACAGCATCGGAAATAGAGACATTCGTTAAACTAGTCAGGAAAAACAAGGAACCAAGGTAGGTACACTGTAATAAGACATTCTATGAAATGTATTAACCCTTTCCTCCAAAGACACACTATTTATTGCGTGGACGATCAGTGTAGATCCAGATCAGTCAGCACATCCATGCCGTCTGATCAGGATCTGCACTACTGCATTTTGATTCATTTGGTTATTTCTGACCAAAATGCGACCAGTGCAGATCCTGATCAGATGGCATGGATGCGTAAAAATGTTTATACAAGGAGGTAAGGGTTATAAATAGTTAAATGGAAAACAACACATGGATTATTTTTTTAATTTGAAAGATAAAAAAAATATGAATAAAAGTGAAATGTTTTAAAAATCAAAATCTTTTCAAAATGAAGAACTTAACCACTAATTCCATGGGATATGGCTGTTATTCCATGTGGATGATCCAGATCAGCAATTACATCTGTGTTATCTTATGAGGATCTACAATGTTAACTTAGATCTTTTTTGGTTATTTCTGACAAAGAAAGGATTAAGCTTACCAATTCAGTGTTTATGATTTTGACCCATTAACTGACACTATTTATTATACTAGCAACATTTCATCACTCATGGTTTTGATGTAAAAATTCACAGGTAGTATTTCCATAGAAAGTTTAAGTATTTGTTCCTTCAACTTTTCAGATTTTTGGACTACTTATCAGACTTGTGTGTGTCCAACAAAGTTGCTATTCCAGTTACGCAGGAGCTCATCTGTAAATGTCTCTTAAGTGAGGACAACAAAGACATCCTCATTGAAACAAGGTATGTTTCCTTGTAAAACTTGACATCATGGATATACCTTTATTGTAGATCCAGATCAACCGGCACATCTGCACATCCGTGCAGTCTGATTAAGATCTACATTGTGTGACCAGTGCAGGTTCAGATCAGACGACATGTGTGTGCTGAGTGATCTGGATCTGCACTGGTCATACATGCATTAAAACATGTTTATGTGGAATAAAGTGTTATATAAAACCTTCATATTGTTTTGGGGATAATACCAAAAACTGCACGTTCACTTCTGTATACGGGTTATTAATACATTGATACATTAACAGAAAATAACATGTAAGTGTATTGTAATACATTTTCCGAACGGTTAGTACCCTATTGTGATACTTGACATATCGCAGGCCACCTGGAGATACAAAGCCTTAATTATCTGGCCTTTCTCAAATCCCTGCTGTGTTTTCAAATTGTTTGTTGTTGTATTTTCAGAATCGTTAAGACTCAGACGGAGGTAGAAATGGAGGACGAGAATCCAGACGACGGCATCTCAGAGCCGTATTTTACGATCGAGGAGGAAGAGGACGTGGTTGTGATATGGAAGGAGGAAGATGGTACTCTTCAGCAGGAGGAGATAAGAACGCTCGCTCACAACGCCATTGAAGATCCCCATAGCAAAGACAAAGCTGTCTTACAATACTACAGGTAAGCTATCAGCTTTCTAAATACTTTGTGTTTATTTCTTTTACTGAATTATAATCTACTCTTAAGAGTAAATTTGTCGGTATTCCTTTAAAACTTTAATCTTTATATCTTTTACTGCACTTGTGAACAGTGTAAATCGAAATCAGCTGGCACTTCAGTGCTGTCTGATCAGATTCTGCACTGTTCTCTTAATGGTCAGAAATTCATGATGAATCAAAATGCAAACAGTGTAGATCCTGATCAGATGGCACAGATGTAACAGATGATCTAGATCTACACTGTTTGCCCTTGGATATCACCCATATCTTATAGAGTAAAGGGTTTATTGATATCATATCATTAAGTGAGCAAAGGACATAACTTATGTCACTGAAAAAAAAACATAATAAAAAAAAAAAAAAATCACCTAATTATTATGCTGTCAGGGATAAGTGTTTCTGTAATTTTCCACAATCTGCCAAAATAGTGCAGTTACTGGTTTTACACCCAGGAAGCAGTCATAGAGTGTAGCTATAAGCACCTCCCTAATATAATCAGTGTTTGGTGGATAGAACAAATAGAATTTTGTGGTTAACCCATAGTTAATAGGCAGGCCACTTAACTGGTCTACCTTGTATACACCTATGGGGAACTAAACCTATTTTACACCAAGCCCATAGTTTTGTCCGCTTTAAATCTAGTTAATAGTACTGCCTACAATCACAAGGCTGACATTGATTTGTTTTGTATCTATTCAGACATCAGTTGAACCTGTTCTCACACATGTGTTTAGACCGTCAGTATCTTGCCATCAACGAGCTCTCCAAAGACCTTGACATTGATCTCATTCTCAGGTAAGCTTACCGTACATACTCACCCATATGTCGATCTAATTTCTGGGTATAGTTACCATATATTCTCACCCATTAGTAAATCACATTTTCTGGAATAGTTACCATATATTCTCACCCATAAGTGAATCTCATTTTAAGGTTAAGTTATGGTATATACTCACCCAGAAGTTTATCTCATTTTCAGGTATAGTAACCGTGTATTCCCACCCATGAGTTAATCTCACTTTTGGTTATAGTTATGGTATATGCTCACCCATGTTTATCTAATTTTCAAGTAACTGTATATTCTCAATCATAAATCAGGTTTTGTCTTTCCAGAAATCGCTTTTTATGACTAAATAGAATTTGTACAAAAACAAACTGATTAATGAGAAATGTTCTTTCTGGGTATTGGTCTTTTAATGTGCTAAGCCAAAAAGTTGATAAAGGCCTTCAAACAAACTAGAATTAATATAGAGATAAATTTGTTTGAAATGAATGGGCAGAGATGTCTGGTTTGCTGATAATTCAGATATTTTTTGATAAAACAGTTGTTTTGTCATCACTGTATACATTAAATATCAGGATTTTCATAATGGCCTATGAATATGGTATTTATTTGAATTATGTTTGAAATTAAATGGTTCAAATTTAAATCCTGAGTGCTGGAATCCTGCTTGTGTCACTTAAATTAAACATTTAAAATAAATTCTCATTAGTGATAAGTTAATTTTTGGTAACGTAACCATATATTTTTACCCATAAGTTAATCTCATTTTGAGTAATGGTATATACCGTACTCACCTGAAGTTAATCTCATTTTCAGGTACCATATATTCTCACCATTTAGGTTTTCATATTGTTCTTCATAACTTGGTGTCTTGAATAAAAAGATATATAAAACATTTCAATGATTTCTCACTGATGATAAAATGACATGTCCTTTTACAGATGCATGTCCGATGAGAAGCTTCCCTACGAGCTGCGGGCATCGTTCTGCCGTCTGATGTTACACATGCATGTTGACAGAGAGCCCCAAGAGACGGTGAAACCTGTGAAATACGCCAGACTGTGGAAGGAAATCCCAGCACAGATTGCAATAGAAGAGTGAGTGTGATACTGTTAATTGCTTTAATTTCGCAAGGTCAAAAATCAGCTATTTTATTTATTCTCGTATTTATTAATTTGTGACTAATAAAAGGTATTATATGTGGCGTTTGAAGTGGTTAACAGTTCTATGTTAAATTGCCTATTTTTGGATATACTTTTATTTGGATATACGGAAACCCATCATATATTCGCAATATTTATGAATTCACGATGTAAGCTATTCGCAAATGTAAGCAAAAATAAAACTAATGCGAATAAAACCAGTTCTACTGTACCATTGGTTACACTAAAGGCATTGGGCTCCTGATTTAGTGTTACTGTGTCTACACAGTTTTGATACAACTGACAATTTGCACCTTTGTACCCTAGAGTTAGTCCTTCACTCCATGGGGTTTTATTGCATGTGCAAACAGGTAGATCCAGATCTGATTGTGCTTTGTACCATCTGATCATTATCTTCACTGTTCGCTTCTTTGTCAGAAATAACTCGATGAATTGAATTAATCTATATAGATTATGATCAGACAGCATGGATACGCCGGCAGATCTGGGTCAAAACTGTTCGGCCATAGGATAACAGCAGTATCCCCTAGAGTAAATATTTGATAAGATAAAATACTAATCCGCATTCCTTATTCTGGAATGATATTATTACATACCAGATCATTACTTTTATTGATTACTTGCGAGCATATCACACCATTTACTTTTAAATAAGCATCTTACCGATTTATAAATAACCACATTGTTGTGTTTATAAACATTAATGTATGTTGTTCATATTTTCATTTTTTTGCAGTTATGAGTCTACGATTGGCAAGGATCCAGAGAAGGAACGTGTTAAGCCAGCGTTTGCTCAGACAATCATGTTTGTAGAAGACTATCTCACAGAAGTTAGTCACTTGTCCTTTGCTGACAGGGAACAAAATAAACTGACATATGAGGTACTGATTTAGTATTCTTAAGCTGCTTTAACCCTTTCCTCCATATATACGCATTTTTCGCATGTGCGACCAGTGTAGATCCAGATCAGCCGGCACATCCGTGGCGTCTGATCAAGATATGCACTGGTCGCATTTTGGTCAGAAATAACCTAATGAATCAAAATACAAACAGTGCAGATCCTGATCAGACAGTACAGATGTGCCAGCTGATCTGGATCTACACTGTTCGCCCATGCAATAAAGGTGTATCTGTGGAGGAAAGGTTAACTCTTAACTCCATCTACATGGGTTATATCTTTGGGAGAACAGTGTAGATCTGGATCAGCCAGCACATTATATGCTGTATGATCAGGAACTGCACTGTTTGCTTCTTGGTGAAAAATAAACTATTGAATCAAAAAGCTTATAATCTAGATCCTGATCAGATTGCACAGATGTGCCAGTTGATCTGGATCTACACTGTTAGTCATTGTGATTTTAGTGGTATCCAGTGTATAATATATATATATCTAGATTGTCTGGTAGATCTGTGCCATCTGATCTGGATCTACAGTGTTCACATCTCGGTAAAAAAATAACCAAATGAATATAAATGCAAACAGTGTTTCTCCTGGTCAGACACAGTTTGCCCATAAAAGGTGTATCTGCAGAGTAAAGGCATAACGTCGGCCTAATATCAAAACCTGGTACGAGGTTTTGAACTTATGAAATATCCACCAATCAGAATACGTTAATTCAACACATGACTATCTACTATCTTGAACCTTTCCCATTTGCATAGAGGTGCGAGATTATGACAGATTTCGAGCTTTGTCTATATTCCCGCATTGTCAAAAGTCAAATTTTGTCGACACAAGGTTTTGATATTTGGCCGACGATAAACCAAACATGCAATTTATTACTGAAGGTCATCTAACAGCATAGAAAGGATACCTCTTATATTTTGTGTTCTTTTTCAGGTTGTAAACCTTGCGAGGGAGTTGATCTATTTTGGATTTTACACATTCAGTGACCTGTTAAGACTCACCAAAACCCTGTTATCTATACTGGACTGTGTACCAGAACACATGGGAGGGTCTACCACTAAACTCTCTGTCACAGCCGAAGGTACTTACTATAAATTTGTTATTAATAATATTCTAGGGGGACTTGTTTGCTAGAAATGATTTTCTAATAATTATCTGCTCTTGCTAGAGAAAATTTTCTTATTATCTGCCTTTGCTGCAGATGATTTTCTAATAATTATCTGCCCTTGCACAAGATGATTTTCTAAGAATTATCTGTCTTTGCACCATGTGATTTTCAAATAGTTATCTGCCCCTGCTATAAATGATTTTCTAATAATAATCTGCCCTTGCTAGAGAATTTTTTTTATTATCTGCCTTTGCTGCAGATGATTTTCTTATAATTATTTTCCATTGCACCAGATGAATTTCTAATAATTTTCTTCCCCTGCATCAGATGATTTTCTTATAATTATCTGCTCTTTCATCAGATGATTTTCTAGTAATTATCTTCCCCTGCATCAGATAATTTTCTAATAATTATCTGCTCTTTCACCAGATGATTTTTAATAGTTATCTGCCCTATCCAGAGATGATTTTCAAATGGTTATCTGCCCTTGCTAGAGATTTTCCAATTATTATCTGCCCATGCATCAGATGATTTTCTATTAATTATCTCCCCTTATTAGATATGATTCTCCAATAGTTATATGCCCTTGCAACAATAATTTGTGTACAATTATCTGCCCATGCACCAGATATTTTTGTAAACCTTGCAAAAGATAATTTTTAAAAAAATTTCTGCCCTTGCACAAGATGATTTTCTAATAATTAACTGCCCTTGCTAGAGATGAATTTTTAGCTCACCTGTCACGTAGTGACAAGGTGAGCTTTTGTGATCGCAATTTGTCCGGCGTCCGTCCGGCGTCTGTTGTCCGTCCGTAAACTTTTAATTTAAACGACATCTCCTCTTAAACCCCTGGGATAAAGTTGATGAAACTTGCCACAGATGTTCCTTGCATGAAGATCTTCCAAAGTTGTTCAAAGAAATCAATTCCATGCAGAACTCTGGTTGCCATGGCAACCTAAAGGAAAAACTTTAAAATGTTCTTGTCTGAAACCACAAGGCCAAGAGCTTAGATATTTGGCATTTAGCACCCTCTAGTGGAACTCTACAAAAATTGTTCAAATTATTTCCCTGGGGTCAAAATTGGCCCCGCCCCAGGGGTCACTTCATTTTACATAGACTTATATAGGAAAAACTTTAAAAATCTTCTTGTCTGAAACCACAAGGCCTAGAGCTTAGATATTTGGCATTTAGCACACTCTAGTGGAACTCTACAAAGATTGTTCAAATTATTTCCCTGGGGTCAAAATTGGCCCCGCCCCAGGGGTCACTTCATTTTACATAGACTTATATAGGAAATTTTTAAAAATCTTCTTCTCACAAACCACAATGCGTACAGCTTAGATATTTGGTAAGTGGCATTGTCTAATGGATGTCTACTAAATTTGTTCAAATTATGTCCCCTGGGCCAAAATCGACCACGCCTTAGGGTTCTCTTGGTTTTCATATAGTTATATAGGAAAAACATGAAAATCTTCTTCTTTAAAACCACAAGGCCTAGAGCCTTAATATTTGATATACAGCATCATCTGGTGGTCCTCTACCAAAATTGTTCAAACTATCCCCCTGGGGTCAAAAATGGCCCCACCCCAGGGGTCATTTGTTTTACATAGACTTATATAGGGAAAACTTAAAAAAATCTTCTTCTCTAAAACCACAAGGCCTAGAACCTTGGTATTTGGTAAGTGTCATCATGTAGTTGTCCTCTACAAAAGTTGTTCAAATTATTCTCCTGGGGTCAAAAATGGCTCCGCCCGGGGGTCACTAGTTTAATTACATAGTGTTATATAGTAAATCTTTAAAAATCTTCTTCTCTGAAACCAAAAGGCCTAGAGCTTACATATTTGGTATAGAGCATCATCTAGTTACATTTTCTCCACAATAGCAGCTTAATTTTTTGACTTGATTATACCAAACTTGCACACAACTCTTGCAACCATTGAGCAGTTGTTGACAGGTGAGCGACCCAGGGTCCTATGGACCCTCTTGTTTATAATTATCTACCGTTACTGATGAGTTTTCAAATCTGGGCTGAAGGTTATAAACTGAGATTGTAAACCAGTCTTAAATCTCAAGTATCTGATTGGCTGAAATGGCGACTGGTCGCCATTTCAGCCAATCAGATGCTTGAGATTTGAGACTGGTTCCTATGCTCAGTTTTATAACCTTAAGCACAGATCTGCCCTTGCTTCAGATGATTCTCTAATACTGTAATTTCCTTGCTACAGATGGCACAGATGATCTGCCCACAAAGAGACGCTCAGAAGATACAGACACCATGGTTATGGATACCAAACTGAAAATCATCGAAATTCTCAAGGTACTGGCAGTGTTCTGCCATCATTTTTAGCTATATATAGCCTAAGATGCTTGTTAAGCTTCTTTGTGAACAAACATTTCTAAGAATTGTGTAAAAACTGTGTGTCCAAATTTTGTATGACTTAAGATAGGCTTGGGGTAACTGAATTTAATTTTTTTTACATTTATTTTGAAGTTTGTTTTCCAAAATTCAAGAATCAAAGGATAAGATAAAGTTAAGGTTAATATCAAGCTTTTTTCAAATTATTTTAATTTTTTTAGATTTTAGCTGTTGCAATTAATTCATATGTCAAACATATGAAATTTACAAATTAAATGATTTGAAAATATATTTTGACTAATTGAAAAGCGAATTGTGTAGATCCTGATCAGATGGCATAGATATGCCGCCTGATCTGGATCTACACTGGTTGCGCTTGTGATTAAATGCATATGTATGGAGTATAGGGTTCAAAAGCTGGGTTGTAGAATATACATGTACAACTGTTTCAGTTTCTTTGGACACATGAATTTTTAGTAAATATTATATGAACATTTTTTTTTTTTTGGCGTTCACCTTTTCGGCGTGTAAGCGTGGTGCTGCGCTTTTGGATAGGAGACCGCCATATTGCAGACTCAGCACCTCCCACTTCGGATCTCCTTGCGGGTCCTCCTATACCGACACCCGCCGAATCGGTCGTAATGCTAGCCCTTAAACCCTGAGCGCCAAAGAGGGAAGCCATTACTACCATTTTTAAAGTCTTTGGTATGACCCGGCCGGGGATCGAACCCACGACCTCCCAGTCCGAAAGCGGACGCTCTACCTACTGAGCTAACCGGGCTGGTATATGAACATTATAATCTGTAAAGTTTTGAAATACAATATGTATCAAACAGTAATGACTTTTTGAATTTATAATTAGAAGTGATACAATATTGGAATTGATGGTAGGTATTAATTAAATGCATAAGAAACCAAGCTTTGAGGAGTGTGGGTTTCAGGAGTATGGCTGTAACTTCATTTACCATGCAGATTTTAGCTCAGCTGTTGGGGTGTCTTTGGGCACTCAGTTCTTGTTTGCATTGAGTCAAAGTTTTATTCCACACACCATCAATATTTCCTGTATTTGCCCTCTAATTCAAACAAGTCATCTTACATCCCCGATAATGTTTTTGCTCGACAGTCGAACCTCGCTTCGAAGATCACTTAGAAAGAACTCTGAAGTGGTCTTTAAAGGCAGGTGGTCTTTTTCATATGTGAATTTGTTCTTTAAATCAGTCAATGGGACAAAATAAATAAGATCTTAAATGACAGGTGGTCTTTGTTTATTATTATAGGTTGCCTTTTACACAGGTTAGACTGTTTTATAAATGAGAATTAAAATCCCATGATGAAAAAGGTTCTTATTAAACAATCCACCATAAATAATGTTTTCATGGTATTCCTGATAATATTTTGACCGGAGGGCATTTTTCATTGTTAAGTAGCTTGCTTTTTATGTGGTACAAAAAAATTACCAAAAACTAGACTGCCCAACAGACACCCCTTGAACATACAGCAGACATACCCCACCTGGTGTCAGCAACATTACTAGTTGATATTTACCGCTCAAAAAAAAACTTAACGCATTACTCCGTGTGATAGCTGTTATCTCACGGGAGAGCAGTGTAGATCTTTGCCATCTGATCAGGATCTACATTTGGCTTTTAGAATTATTAGGTTTTTTTCTGACAAAGAAGCAATCAAAATTGACCCAGATTTGTAAGCATAGATGGGCCAGCTGATCTGGATCTACTTTGGTTGAAAAAAAAGTGCTGATCAGATAGCACAGGTGTGCTGTGTGAGCAGGATCAGTGCCCAAGGTTATAAAACTGAGCATGGAAACCAGTCTCAAATCTCAAGCATCTGATTGGCTGAAATGGCGACCAGTCGCCATTTCAGCCAATCAGATGCTTGAGATTTGAGACTGGTTTCCAAACTCAGCTTTATAACCTTGGAGCCAGTACTGTTTGCCCCTGGTTTACAGCCATTCCATGGAGTAAGGGATCTTACATTTCACCAACCCTAAAGGACACTTGTGAAAGATACTTTAAAACAAAATTGTGAAAGATACCTTAACCCTTTCCTCCATAGATACACCTTTATTGCATGGGCAAACAGTTTAGATCCAGATCAGCTGGCTCATCAGTGCCATCTGAACAGGATGTAAACTGTTCACGTTTTGATTTCTTAGGTTATTTCTGGCCATAATGTGTGACCAGTGTAGATCCTGATCAGACAGCACAGATGTTCCGCCTGATGTGGATCTACACTGGTTGCACATGCGTAAAAATGTGTATATTTGGAGGAAAGGGTTAAAACCTGCAATAAAGACCCCCAAGGATGTTTGCAATATTGGTTTTTATTAGTGGGGTGGTCTCTATTTAGTAAGGGTGGGGTGGGGGTGTGGATTTTGTGTGAAAGTATTAAATTACATTTGTCATTTGAAATATTGGATGTAATTATGGGGCTAATCTTAATATTTGGTGGTCTTAATAAGAGGTTTTCTTGTATTATTTTTTGTGTTATGTTTCTGAACACCAAAGGCTTTTTAGTTAAGGGTTGTTTAGGGTCAGGTCTCCCTTTAAATATCAAAGAGTGAGAATATTTTTCATTTTGATTTCTTTTTTGTTTTGTTTATAGAATTAAATTAAGTTTTTCTTGGGTATACACAGGTGTGATCTGTGCAGAATTCTGAATACTTCACAAATTGGATAAGTGCTAAGAACTTTTCTCCCATGCGCGAAAAGACTGAGTGTAGATACAGATCTTTTAGCATATCCATGCCATCTCAACAGGATCTACACTTTGCAGTTTTAGAGTGATTGGGTTATTTCTGACGTAGAAGCTAACTACTCTGGTCCAGATTTGACTGCATGGATGTGCCAACTGATCTGAATCTACCCATGTGATACAAGGCATATTCTTTGAGTAAAGGGATTAATTTGTGTATCTGACATAGAGTTCACATGTAGATAAACCCAAGAAAAAAAATGGCTTAATCCTTTAATTCTTATAATTCCAACCAAAGCCATTTTGTTAAAAAAAATGTTACTGTCACTGTGGTATCTTTTTGTTTCGCTTAGTTTCGTGATAAAATTTGTGTATTTCACACTAGGTTAAAAGGGCAAAATTTCTAACAGTGAAATTTTATCATGAATAAGCTAATCTTATTAGAATAATAAATCTGCGCACATTTTTGTTCGTGGGAAATGTCATGTAAAGCGTCTGCACAAAAATTCGGCTCCAGAAAATTAAATAATACCACAGTATAGTTGTCATTAAAGTCTGCCTGTGATAGCATTAAGAAGCTCTTTAGCAGTAATCCATGTGTAAATGTTGAATTTCAGCCAATGAAATCATGGCAGATGTTAATGGTTGGAATTTCAGCCAATAAAATCATGGCAGATATGCATGGTTGGAAATTCAGCCAATGAAATCATGGCATATTTGAATGGTTGAAATTTCAGCCAATGAAATCATGGCATATTTGAATGGTTGAAATTTCAGCCAATGAATCTTGGCAGATTTGCATGGTTGGAATTACAGCCAATGAAATCATGGCAAATGTTTGTGGTTGGAATTATCATACAATGTCCATTGTATATTTTATGTTTTTGTTTTTCGCAATTTTCAGTTTATTTTGGATGTGAGACTTGATTATAGGATCACATGTTTACTTTCAATCTTCAAACGGGAGTTTGATGAAAATAATGCACCCCGGGACACGGAGGGTAATATAGTTAATAGAGTTGTTTATGTTCTAATGTGGAAACAGGGCTCTAATTGGGCTGATTGTCACATATGGTAAAATGCTTCTTGACCTAAATTTTGCTGTATAAATACATTACCAATGTTTTTGTTACTAGTTTTGTAAATTTCTATTTTTGCTTATATCTTGTAGGTGAAAATACAGTACTTACAAAAACTTTTCATTTAACATTTTATGAAAAAAAAATTGTGTCTTGGTTATCAGTTTGGCACTTAGTGTTGATTCACAACTTTTTAGTGAAATTTTTCCGAAAGACTTGACAGTTAATTAGAGCCGTGCTTTCATATTATACTCCTATGTTTTGCTATACAAAGAAATAACACACTGGTTCCATTAGGGAAACAATGTTAACACTTTACTCAATATATACACCTAAATTGCGAGGGCAAAAAGGGTAGATCCAGATCAGCCAGAACATCTGTGCCATCTGATCAGGATCTGATCTGTTTGTTTTTAGGTTCTTTAGGATATTTCTGACCAAGAAGTGAACAGGGTAGTTCCTGATCAGATTGCATAGATGTGCCAACCTATCTTGATCTACACTGTTTGCCTATGCAATAAAAGGTGTATATATGGAGGGAACCAAGTCTACAAGTAATCAGTATCTATTAACAAAGTAACATAGATCTAACAGTGTTGTTAGTCAAAGCAGAATTTATCTACAGTAAGATCATCGCAATAGACTCCGGAAAAAGATTATAATGTACAGAAAAAAGCTCCTCAACCCTTTATTCAATGGGAAATGGCCGTTATCTCGTGGTCAAACAAAGTAGAACCAGATCATATGGCACATCTGTGCCACTTGATCAGGATCTGCACTTTTCACTTTTGTTTTAATTAGGTTTTTTCTGACAGAAAAGCGAACAGTGCCAATTTCGATCAGATGGCATGAATTTGCAAGCTGATCTGGATCTACACTGGTTGCACATGCATTAAAATGGCTGTATATTGAGTAAAGGGTTTTACCCAATTTCATCTTGTACAAACGTATTCTAAGTACAACCAGCAGTTAAGTAGAAAATAACTATGTTTGCAGGTGAAAGGTTTACTGTACTTATATTTTGCATTGAACTAAAGATTAAAGTAACGCAGGGCAGGGATTTGAAAACAGAATGAAAACTAATAAATCATAAATGTATTACATGTTACATGTATCTAACAATGTTTCAGTTTATCATGTCTGTGAGACTGGATTACCGAATATCGGTTCTATTAACCATGTTTAAATGGCAGAAGGATTCCAAACGAAGTCTGTATTATGATAGTGAGACATTGCACACACACAATCATGTGTCCGTATTGATGTTGTTAGTGATAGAGTCTTCATTATGAGTTGCAAACCTTATCCTGCTCAATTGGTGTGGTAGACTAAAAAATCTTTGAAAGCAGGTCTTGTCATTGCAGTACTGAAAATCATGACATCAACAGTTGATTCTGTTTCCAAGCCATTCTTATCACTAACCATTCTGTTTCCACTTCATTCTGTTCCCAAACCTTTATTTTTCCACTCTATTCTATTCTCAAACTATTCTGTTTCCACTCTGTTCTGTTCCCAAACCATTTTATTTCCACTCCATTCTGTTCCCTTACCATTTTATTTCCACTCCTTTCTGTTCCCAACCATTCTGTTTCCACTCTATTCAGTTCTCAAACTATTCTGTTTCCGTTCTATTCTGTTCTCTAACCATTATATTTCCACTCTGTTCTGTTCCCAAACCATTTTATTTCCACTCCATTCTGTTCCCAAACCATTCTGATTCCACTCCATTCTGTTCCCAAACCATCTTGATTCCACTCCATTCTGTTCCCAAACCATCTTGATTCCACTCCATTCTGTTCCCAAACCATCTTGATTCCACTCCATTCTGTTCCCAAACCGTCTTGATTCCACTCCATTCTGTTCCCAAACCGTCTTGATTCGACTCTGTTTTGTTCCTAAACCATCCTGTTTGCACTCCATCCTGTTTCCAGTCTATTCAACTTTCTCTCCGTTCCATTTCCACTCCATTCTGTTTCTGCACCATTCTGTTTCCACCCTATTACATTCCCTTTTCTCTCTGCCTATTAAGATGTTCCAGCAATGCAGTTCAGATATAGCATTCACACTTTCCACTCCGCTCCACTCCACTCCATCCTCAGCACTGCACTAAACTCATCAACACCACTACATCCTGTCCACTCCATTCACTCCTGTTATAACAATCATCTATCCTCTCCACTTCACTCAACTCCATTTTACTTGTGTAAAGCTTATTTCACCACAAATATCAGTGATATTTAACCCTTTCCTGTACAGATACACCTTTATTGCTAGGGCGAACAGTTTAGATCCAGATCAGCCGGCACATCCGTGCCGTCTGATCAGGATCTAAACTGTTCGCTTTTTGATTCATTAGGTTATTTCTGACCAAAAGGCGACCAGTGCAGATCCTGATCAGATGGCACGGATGTGCCAGCTGATCTGGATCTACACTGGTCGCACATGCGTAAAAATGCGTATATATACAGGAAAGGGTTAAAAGAGCACTGTTTAATGCAAGAGGTTTAATCTATTAATGTATCGACAGAACATCTGAATATTATTATCATTAAACTTAAGAAGGGCAATCTCTATGTAAAAATGGACTGCATTTGTTATTTTGCAATACTTGGGTGAATTTGAAAACAGTGCAATATATGCCGACAACATATATGCTGATCTAAGTCTACAGTGGTCACACTTTGAGCAGGATAAGGATTAAATGAAATAGAGCACAGTTTAATTTCAGTTCAGTTTCTTGTGACCTTTTGTTGAAATCTTATTTTTGTACATAGGTCTTTGAGAAAATGTGTTTTTGTAGAGATTTCTTAATGATAGAACCCCTATTGTTAGTTTTCTTGTATCTAATCCTTCGCTCCATTCGTATGGCTTTTACCACGTGAGTGACCAGTGTAGATCCAATTCATGCTGTATTGTCAGGATCTACGCTGTATAGGTTATTCTGACAAAGAATTGAACAATGAAGATCCAGATCAGATGGCATAGATGTGCTAGCTGATCTGGATCTACATTATAAGCCCCTGTGAGGCCTGAGAAAATGGAAGATTTAGATTCTCATCCCATCCCCAATCACCACAATCAAGTTTAAACAAATAAACTTTCTTTTGTTTAAAATTTTGTATCAAGAATTTATCTGATTTTATGTGGAATTGCATGCAACACCTGGTGTTTTTTAATAACAGACATATTAGATGGGATAAAGGGTTAATCAGTTGTTTTTCTTGCAAACAAAATAGAATAAGAAATAGCTTTCCAAACAAATATTCAGTTTTTCTAAACAAACTTTCCAGTTTTTCCAAACTTAGTGAATCTATTTCTGTTATAGCTTACACATTTTCCAGTTTTTCTAATCTTAGAGAATCTATTATTCACAGACCATTGCATGCTTTACACCATTTCACGTTTGCACATAGCACATTTTGAGTTGTTCTACTGTAGATATGAATCTTTTATTTAATTTTTTAACTTTTTCTGTATATTTAAAAAAACTACAGCCTATTGCTATTGCCATTTGTGGCATCCGATCAGGATCTGCACTGTTGGCTTTTTAATTGATTAAGTTATTTCTGACTAAAAAGCAAACAGTGCAGATCCTGATCTTAAGGCACTGATGTACTTGCTGATCTGGATCTACACTAAGTCTAGTCACACATTCAATAGAATGGTAATATATGGTCACTTATAATTATGCAACACTAATGTAACTGTATATAAATAAAGGTCATACAATAGTTTTGCATATACAGTCCAGTCGCGATTTTACGAATAGGCATCGGACCGAGCCGATTATTCGTAAAATCGCATTTTTCGTAGTATCGCATTTTTGATAGTTTTGGTTGTTGATACCGCCGCAAATCGTCAATGTCGTTATATGACGTAATGTGGCATTGTTGTGATATCACGGTAAATGTTAATAAATAAATAAAACAAAGAAAAGAAATGTTCGATGTAGTTATTTTTATTGTGAAATTACATGTTATCATTAATCAATTATAATTAAGATTCAGCTAACCTCCCTTTGAAAAAAAACTGGCCCTTCATAAATTGCTCAGAATGCCGATATCAGTTTACTGAATTAATAATCGCCGTAGTAATAAGATTATGCAGAATTAAAAGGCAGAAGTAGAATGACAAGCTATACAATTGTTTTAAATTCATACAATTTCAAACATTGGACATTTAATCACTCAAACTGTTTGTTACAAGCAAACACGCCCGATGGTTGTTTACAGAGCATTTCGATCGTGTCACAACTGCTTGGGTCGATAATTGCTCAACAAAACAAAAACGGATATCGCTCGAAAAGGTGTGAAAATCACCTACCTGACCGAAATTCGTTATATTGCAATCTTATTGCACTGGAAATAAGCTGAAGGGTCTGTCATAATTATTCGCAAAATCGCATTTTTCGTTAAATCGCAATTCGTTCGATCGCATCTTTTTTATATTGACTAAAGAAGGAATACGGACGGGACCGGCCGCCTTATTCGTAGTATACCGTTATTTCGTAAAATCGCGATTCGTAAAATCGCGACTCGACTGTAAGTGGTCATATGTGGAATAAAAAGTTAACCCTTTCCTTGATATATACGCATTTTTACGCATGTGCGACCAGTGTAGATCCAGATCAGCCGTCACATCCGTGCCGTCTGATCAGGATCTGCACTGGTTGCATTTGGGTCAGAAATATCCTAATGAATCAAAAAGCGAACAGTTTAGATCCTTATCAGACGGCAGGGATATGCCGGCTGATCTGGATCTAAACTGTTTGCCCTAGCAATAAAGGTGTATCTATTCAGGAAAGGGTTAAATTGCTGGCATAATACATGCAATGCTATTTTAGTAGCCTGGCTTTTTAAATGATTTTTCAACTTAATAAAGTTTTTAAAGAGAAATAATCTGATTTACAGTAGCATTAATTTCACAAACATGTATTTTGTTTACAAGGCTGTTACTCAAAACAGGTCTACTTCTTTTATAGAGATAGTCTAGTTTGCTTTCATAGAGATAGAGTAGTTTTGCTTTTAATCCTTAACTCCATATATACACCTTTTATCACATCTGACTAGTTTAGATCTAGATCAGCTGGCACATCTGTGCCATCTGTTCTGGATCTACAATATTAGCCTCTTGATCAGAAATAACACAGTGAATCTAATAACGAACAGTTAAGATACTGATCAGACGGCACAATGTGCCAGCTGATCTTGATCTTAACCCTTTCCTGTACAGATACACCTTTATTGCTAGGGCAAACAGTTTAGATCCAGATCAGCCGGCACATCCGTGCCGTCTGATCAGGATCTAAACTGTTCGCTTTTTGATTCATTAGGTTATTTCTGACCAAAATGCGACCAGTGCAGATCCAGATCAGACGGCACGGATGTGCCAGCTGATCTGGATCTACACTGGTCGCACAAGCGAAAAAAGGCGTATATATCCAGGAAAGGGTTAACTGTTGGCCAATGTGATAAAAGCTGTTTCTATGGGGTAAAGGGCTTAGGAGGTAGAATAGTTTTGCATCAAGCCCTCAAGATGTATTGTGTAGTAGCTGAAAACGCTTAAAATTCTGGTTGTCAATAAAATCTGTAAAAATTAAAATGAAATTTTTGAAATATTTTATAAAATATAAGTATTTAATTTAGTTGTTCTGAATTTTAAAGAAATAGAGAAATAAAATGTACCATTAATTCTGTCATGTTTATCCCTTTGCTCCATAGGATGGCTGTTTTCCCAGCAGTGAACAGTGTAGATCCAGATCAGTGACCACATCCATGCATTTTAATCAAGATCTATACTGTTAACTTTTAGAATCATTATGTTAATTCTGACCAAGATGCAAACAGTGTAGATCCAGATCAGATGGCATGGGTTTGCTAGCTAATCTGGGTCTGGTTGCACATCTGATAAAACCCATATTTATGGAGTAAACGGGATTGTACATTTCATATTTTTGTAACAATGAAATAGTCATGACTGTCTCTCTACATATTTCAGGGCTTGATCTTGAAAGTATTGGTCAGCAGGCAGAAGACATTTTTGGAGGAAGGTATGTTCCAAGCTGGACCGAGTTATCATTCTCATTATCTTACATGTAATATTCATTATTTTATGTAGTATGTAAACCTTCCAGGATTTTGATGCCCATTTGCAATTTTAACCCTTTCCTCCATATATATGCATTTTTACGCATGTGCAACCAGTGTAGATCCAGATCAGCCGGCACATCCGTGTCGTCTGATCAGGATCTGCACTGGTCGCATATTGGTCAGAAATAATCTTATCAATCAAGAAGCGAACAGTGGATCTACAGTGTTTGCCAATGCAATAAAGGTGTATCTATGGAGGAAAGGATTAAAAACCATTGTTACATAATACATGATTTAAAAACAACGAAAATTTACAAACCTTTGAATATGCTTTCTTCCCCAAAAGTATTTTGTGTGCCTGCGAACAAAAATGCATTTCCAAAACTGCTTCCCAAAGGTCTGTGGTCATTTGTTTAAAAGTGAAGATGGTAAAGCATTAAGCATTTGCTCCATAGATATGACCTGCGACATGTGTGCCATCTGATCTGTATCTACACTGTTCGCTCTTTAGCCAGAAATAACCTAATGAACAGTGAGGATCCTGATCAGAAGGCACAGATATGCTAGCTGATCTTGATCTTAACTGTTTGCTTATGCTTTAAAAGTTTTAAATCTATTCAGTAAAGGGCTATTAATTAAGGTACGTTATAAAAAAGATTATTAAGTTATTTTTAAAACAATTTGGATTCCCTCTTGTAGCAGGGGCATCAGAATTCTTTCTAAATAATTCTTTGGTCAGCTAACTAGTTGAGATGTTTCTGGCTTTCTAGTTGTCGGCTGTAATGTAAATCGTATTGAATTGCCATGTTATAACCTTGCATCAAAATTCATTCTAGTAAGTAACTATTTGGTGTACTGACCACTTGAGGTGAACCCGGCTTTCTGGTTCAATTGACCATAATATAAACCCTGTTGAATTGCTAACATTGCAGTGCAGAGACTGCCGATCTGGACCTTGATGATCAAGGTGGGAAGATGTTTCTGCGTGTCTTGCTCAACCTGGTGATGCACAACTACCCGGCACTTGTGTCTGGTGCCCTGCAGCTACTGTTCAGACATTTCAGTCAGAGGAGGGAAGTGTTACAAGCCTTTAAACAGGTAAACATTAAAATTGTTTGTGTCTGGTGCCCTGCAACTGCTGTTCAGACATATCAGTCAGGGGAGGGAAGTGTTGTAGGCATTCAAACAGGTAAACAATAAAACTGTGCACAAGATCATAAACTAAATCAGGGGACAAGTCTCAAAACTAAAGCATCTGATTGGCTAAAATGGCTACTGGTCGCCATTTCAGCCAATCAGATGCTTGAAATTTTAGACTGGTCACCAATGGTTTGATCTTTGGCCCTGGACTATTCCTTTAATCCAAATATACGTCTTTTTCCTGTATGCTACAAATGTAGATCCAGATCAGCCCCATCCTTGCAAACAGTGCAGATCTTGAACAGACAGCACATATGTTCTAGCTGATCTTGATCTTATCTGTTTGCCCATGCCGTATATGGAGGAAAAGGCTAGACCAGGCTGTTTCTTATTGTATAGTCTTTTTATAGTGAAAAGCCATTGTGTGCATCTATCACTTTAACTCTTTACTCCACGGAATATGACTTTTGTAGATCCAGATCAGCTCCAGATCCACATGTTTCTGTGCAGTCTAATCTGGATCTCTACTAAATCTGTTTTCTTCTTTAACCCTTTCCTGGATATATACGCATTTTTACGCATGTGCGACCAGTGTAGATCCAGATCAGCCGGCACATCCGTGCCGTCTGATCAGGATCTGCACTGGTCGCATTTTGGTCAGAAATAACCCAATGAATCAAATAGCGAACAATTTAGATCCTGATCAGACGGCACGGATGTGCCGGCTGATCTGGATCTAAACTGTTCGCCCTAGCAATAAAGGTGTATCTATACAGGAATGGGTTAACAGATATAACCTATTAAATCTAAAAGCAAACAGTGTGGATCCTGATCTGGCTGCATTAATGTGCAGACAGATCTGCATCTATATTCACCTTAGGGATATAAACATTATCCATGAAGTGAAATTTTCAAATGATATTTGGTGTTCTGTTTTATATTTCAGGTCCAGTTACTGGTGACGGACAGTGATGTCGAAAACTATAACCAGATCAAGGCTGACCTTGATGAGTTACGGAACCTGGTAGAAAAATCTGAACTTTGGGTTTACAAAGAAAAGAAAGGAGATGAATCAAAGAAGAAAAAATCTGGAAAAGATAAAAGTGCAGAGGTACAGTGTGTAATGAATACCGGTAGTGGTGGACAATTTATTGCAGATTAACTGCTTCCTCCATTGAAACAACTTTTTTCTCATGGGTGAACAGTGTAGATCCTGATCAGCAGACACATTTTTGCCATCTAATCCTGATCTGCACTGTTCACTTTTAGATTCATAAGGTTATTTCTGAACAAGAACGGAACAGTCAAGATCCTTACCAGGGCTGAAGGTTATAAAACTGAGTTTGAAAACCAGTCTCAAATCTCAAGCATCTGATTGGCTGAAATGGCGACCAGTCGCCATTTCAGCCAATCAGATGCTTGAGATTTGAGACTGGTTTTCATGCTCAGTTTTATAACCTTGGGCACAGATGGGATAGATGTGGCACTTAATCTGGATCTACTATGTTAGCTCATGGGATAAAACATGTGTCTGTGGAGTAAGGGTCAAATCACTTGCAGAGTAAGAATGTGTCTAAATACATCATAAGGGGCATAATTCAGAGGGATAAAAGCAACTTTTCTAAATGAAGACACTAAAGAGGTTGTATGCATTGTTTATTCCTGCAATAAAGCGCGTCGTATTCAATTTGTTCTCAATGTGGCTGTTCCAACTTCCATTCCGGCCACAATATTTTATGCGAAAAATTTGTCCCCACAATATGAAATTATGCCTCAGTATGTCCCAAGGATCAAGCTTATTTATGAGGGAAACATTTATAGGTTTGTAGATATTGCACAAATATATTTTTTCCATTTTTACAGAAAAAAGTGTTTAAATCCGAGAAGGGCTCAGCCATTGATCTGGACCTTGGACCACCCATAGATAGGAAACATGCAGAAAACTACAGAATTATCAAAAAGGTACGCTTTTATTCTGGATCTTTATACCTGGACCCAAGATCATAAAACTAAGATTGGAGACCAGTCTCAAATCTCAAGTATATCATTGGCCGAAATGGTGACCAGTTGCCATTTTTAGCTAGTCGGATGCTGAAACTTTGAGACAGGGCCCAAGATCATAAAACTAAGATTGGAGACCAGTCTCAAATCTCAAGCATCTAATCGGCTTTTAGATTTGAGACTGGTCTCCAGATATAGTTTTATTGATCTTGGTCACTGCAGTTAATGGTGTCCATTTATTTTTAAACCCAGGCTCAAGTTTTATTTAAAAATATATGTTGCTAATCAGGCCTAATGTCAGTTCCTAGTGAAAAATCTAATCTTATAAAATTATTTGGTTTAAATGTCGTAAAAAGTTATGAAAATTCCACCCCAAGGAAGATAATTGATTCATATTTTAACCCTTTTCTCCATATATGCCTTTTATTGCATGGGCCAACAGTGTAGATCCAGATCAGCTGGCTCATTCATGCCATCTGATCAGGATCTCCATTGATCACTTATTTACTTAATAAGTTCGTTCTGACCAAAAGGCAAACAATACAGATCCTGATTAGACTGCCTGGATGTACCAACTGATCTGGATCTACACTGGTTGCACATTGCATAAAAGGTATAAACTGCGGTGGGTAAAAGTAAACTTCAGTTATAGACCTAGTTTTTATTGCTTACAGATATTGATAAGGTTAACACGACTGTGTGTGTACAATGGTACGGAACCAGGACAAATGAAGGCCCGCAAGCATGAACAGCGACTGTTGAGAAATATGAGTGCATATTCTGTGGTCCTAGAACTTCTACAGATACCGTATGATAAGGTAAATTGTCTGCTTATGGAATTTATTCAATATTTAATGTTACACGTTTACTCCATGGCTATGACTATTATATCTTAAATGAACAGTGTAGGTCCTGATCAACCAGCACATTTGTGCCATCAGGATCTGCCATGTTCACTTTTGAATTTATTAGGTTATTTCTGACCAAGAAGCGACCAGTATTGATCCAGGTCAGATGGCAAAGATGTGCTGGCTGATTTGGATCTTTAATGGTCCCTTATGCGATAAAACCTGTCTGTATAAAGCCAATGGTAAACTTAAAAGAAAACAGTGTAGACCATAATCAGATTGCACAGAGTTACCGACTGATCTGGGTGTACACTGAATGCAAATGTGACAGATGCCTTGCTTAGCACTTAAGATTGTCAAGACCCATGACATCACTGACTGTTTGCCTGGGGAGACCATCTGTGGCGGCCAAGGCACATAGAGTATTATTTTTATAGCGAAATTTAAGTTATGTTCTTCAGCTTAGAATTTCATGGTTTTTCAATATAATAAAGAGCATTTATTTGGATTCTGAAACTTCATAGATATCGGTTAGCTAAAATTGCATTTCCATATAAATTGATGTATTTTGATATTGTTGTTGTTTTTTTTAAATTCACTGATTGATTGACCCACAAAATCCAAATTTAAATGAATTCACATTATGTTTAAATATCTCAATATCAAAAAATGCTACAGATTTGCTGGAAATTCAACTAAATTTTCTGTTTCAGAACTCGGATATTCGGATGATGGAATTAATGAAGCTAGCGCACGAGTTTCTTCAGTCGTTCTGTCTGGAGAATCCACAGAATCAGATCCTGCTACACCAGAGCCTTGACCTCTTCATGACAGTTGGGGTAAGTGTATCCATACATTTTCAATACATATACTCCACCCCCTGCTTCGAAAAAAGCCAGGTGTATTGGTTTGCAGATGTCAGTCCTTCCCTCAGTCTGTCTGTAACCATACTGGTCTGACCAATAAATAAACAGCTATTTTTAGTATATGGTCCTCAGAGTTCGTAGGAAGATTTATCATCACATATACATAAATCTTACTGATTTTGAGGTCAGTAAGTCAAAGGTCAAGGTCACAATGACCTTCAATACAAAAATCTTGTCTGACCATTAACTAGATGAGGATTTGGCCTATGGTTCTCAGACTTGGTAGGGAGGTTCGTCTTCAAATGAAGATGACCTCTATTGATATTTAGGTCAGAAGGTCAAGGTCACTGACCTTCAAAAATAAATCCTTGTCTAACCAATAACTAGATGAGGATTTGGCTGATAATCCACATATTTGGTAGTACATGTAGATGACCTTTGTTGATTTTAAGGTCATAAGATTAAGGTCCCAATGACCTTCAACACAAAAATCTTGTCTGAATAATAACTCAATAACAATTTCACCTTAAGTCCTCAGATTACCTAGAGAGGTTTGTCATAAAATATAAATTTTTCCATGGATTTTGAGGTTGGTAGGTCAAAGGTCAAGGTAACAGTGACCATCAACTCAAAGACCTTGTTTGAGAAATAACTAGATTAGATTTGCACTATGGTCATCAGATTTGGTAGGGAGGTTGGTCATCACAAATAAATGACCTCTGATGATTTTGAGGTCAGTAGGTCAAGGTCACAGTGACCTTCAACACCAAAACATCTTCCGACCATAAACTAGACAAAGATTTCACCTATGGTCCTCAGTTTTTATACAAATGTTATCACTTTCAGATTTTCTTATTTATTTGAGTTCAGTAGATCAAGGTTAATAATCAATGATGTGCATGCTGATCTGTATCCACACTGGTAAGCCATTGGATATAAATCCATCTTATTGTTGTAAAGAGTTAAATCATTAATTATAGATGAAATAGTACACTATCTACATTGTTGATTGAAAAGGAGTGAAATTATATTATAACAGTTTGCATATAATGTATATTTTTAGATACTTGAGACACAGACATGTACGGCTGTGTTTCGCGACAACGCGATGTTAGCCAGTGAGATCCAGGATAATGTAATCCAACATTTTGTGCACGCTATAGAGACCAACGGACGCCACGTACAGTACCTAAAGTTCCTACAGACAGTCGTGAAAGCCGAAGGGCAATATATCAAGAAGACTCAGGACATGGTGATGGGAGAGGTAATATAAGTATTACATTCCTTGTTATTTCTGTTATAATAGTGGTAGGCTGGTGAAGCTCAGTTTACTGTCTGACATCACCTTTCAATAATCTGTTTCAACGGCTTATGCTTGAATGCACAGTGACAGCACAGAGATAATTGAGCAAAATGGCCAATACATAAAAATTTAAAGTTTTTGCAAACAAATATCCGGATTCCGAATTTGATATCTGATCGTCTGAACGGATTTCCAGATATTCAGATATCTGTTGACATCCCTAATGAAATTAAAAACAATATTATATTAATTTTTGTTAACAGTTAAACAAAGTGGAAGAAGAGGTAATTTACAGTTTATCTCTTTATTCTTTAAAATATGTACAATTAATAAAATTGTAAAATTAATTATTGTTTACAGTTAGTCAACGTTGGAGAAGAGGTACTCCTGTTTTACAATGATCGGGTATCATTCCAAAACCTGGTTAGTTTGATGCAGTCTGAGGAATTGCGAAACGACGAGAACAGTGTTCTGAATTACCATATCAACCTCGTAGAGTTACTGGCCCTTTGTACTGAGGGGAAGAATGTCTACACAGAAATCAAGTGCCATTCATTGTTGCCACTTGACGACATTGTGCGAGTAGTCACTCACAAAGATTGTATTCCAGAGGTAAGTCTGTTGTATTTGTTCAGACAGTTAATCTGTACTGTCAAACCTGTCTTAACCCTTTCCTCCATCAATACACCATTATTGCATGGGGGAACAATTTAGATCCAGATCAGCCGGCACATCCATGCTGTCTGATCAGGATCTAAACTGTTCGCTTTTTGATTCATTAGGTTATTTCTGACCAAAATGCGACCAGTGTAGATCCAAATCTGCAGGCAGGATCTGCACTGGTCGCATTTTGGTCGGATGCGTAAACGTGTATATATGGAGGAAAGGGTTAAAAGACCACTCGTAGGATAACCTAAATTATACTACTCAAAATTTGCTGAGGAACCAAGTAAACCACACATCATGTTTGCAATTACATTGGAATTCATTTAGCGATGCATAGAGGTCCTTTTTTTACACATAACTATGAATGTGCAAACAAGATGATCCTGTATTTTCACAGTATTTTATTTACGCTGCATAGATGTACCATAAATTTGTAGATACTCAACCTTTACTTTTACTTGAAAGACTGAATGTTTATAACTGAATTAATGGCAAATGTAAATGACATAAGACAATTATTGGATGGAGACATCAAATGTTGTTTTTGTTTTGGCAAACATTTATTTCTTCACTTAACCAATATCCCATTCAAATTCAAAATAAACCTTGTAAACATATCACAAGTTTTAAAACATTTGTCTATATTGTTTTATCAGTAATTAATCAGGTGAAAAAAACAACAAAAAAACTAAATACAATTGGAGAATGCAACAAAGAAATTGAGGAATAAGACATGTTTGTTTACAGGTTTTTTTAAGCACAGGTTCAGAGAGACATTAGGTCCAAATTTAAAAGTTAAAATTACAAAATAACGTGTTAAAAACAGAAAGAAGTGTCCTAAAATATTACCAATTCATCTGGTTAATTTTCAAAATCCCAGGGATTAATGAGTAATGTTTAAATTTTCCAGATCCTTTATGTTAGACAGGGGTAAATATGACAAACCTTTACTCCATGGATACAGTTTATTGCTTGTGTGACCAGTGTAGATTTAGATCAACCTGTATGTCCATGCAGTTTGATTTGGATCAACACTGTTAACTTAGATACAAGATACAAGATACAAAATTTTATTTAAAGTCGGTGTTTACATAACAAAGCACAACATTAGCTATGAATAGCTATTGACCGACTTCTTTATCAGAAATAACCCAATGAAATTTAGATCTTTGTTAGACATTGTGGATACACAAGCTGATCTTGATCTAACTGGTCATCATGTGTAATCCATGGAGTTAATGGTTAGTTTAAACTTACTTATTTTACATAAATTGTGAAACAAGTTATTCCAACTTATATTAATAATGCTTGATGACTTCTTCCTGGGTTGCAAACCAGTACTCCCATCAAAAGTGGATTAAGGAAACTGCAGACGAATCTCATCCCTAGTGGGATTTAAAACCGCAGTCTCCAGATCTAGATCAAAGGCTCTACCCCTAGACCACTGTTCTTCCAGCGAAGTATAAAGGTTTTATGTTATTGTAGGTGAAGACGGCCTACATCAACTTTCTAAACCATTGTTACATCGACACAGAGGTAGAAATGAAGGAAATCTACACGAGCAGTCACATGTGGACGCTATTCGATAACTTCCTCCTCGATATGGCCTTTGTATGTAGCCATCTATTTTATTTAGGGCACGTCACGGGGAAGGTGTCATCAGTGATATTTTTCAACATTTTAACCCTTTCTTCCATATAAACATCTTGAGTGTGTGCGACCAGTGAAGATACCAGCAGCCGGCACATCTGTGCCGTCTGATCAGAATCCACACTGATTGTATCTTACTCAGAAATAACCTTATAAATCAAAAAGGGAACAATGCAGATCCTTATCAGACGGTACAGATGTGCTGGCTGATCTGGATCTACATTGTTGGCCCAAGCAATAAAGGAATCTATATGGAGGAAATGGTTTATTGTTTGTTTTTTTTAATTTTTCCTAGTATTTTTACTAATAGGCAATGTTTTTTCATATTCTGACTTGAGAATGATATTTTAGCTCTGAAATGCATAAAAAACAATGTCGTCTGCTCAACTTTAAATTTATTTCAAGAATTGACATAAGCTGTTTGAAGACACCTTTTCCCATTACATGCCTCATTTATAAAGGACAAAAAAACTTCTTGTGATGATATATCATAGAATAGATCACTAAGTGGAGTTCAGATGTGCAAGGATATATCATGAGGGCAGGGCCACTATTAATATATCTTCTTAATCTAAATGAAGCCAAACTGTGTTAACTGTTGACAAATATTTAGTTAACATTGAAATTTAAAGTTTGTGTTATTAACATACTATCTATTTACAAAGTATAATTGTCTTTTTTTTTTCTTTGACTCTTTACTATCAGTTTCACCCCATGGGATAAAAGCCATATCTCATGGAGTAAAGGGTTATTAGATAAATAAACTTCTTAAAGCATTGTTTCTTCCATAGATCATTTATACCAACCTGTTTGTCATTGCCTTATTTTGCCATTTTTGTCAGGTGTCGAATTCAACCAATGACAGAAAGCATGCGGACCTGGCGTTGGAGAATTATGTAACGATTACGGTGATGAACGTGATATCTACGTTCTTTAATTCTCCGTTCTCCGATCAAAGTACCACCATTCAGGTAAGTTAACTCTTTACTCCAATTTATAGTATATTCCCTATTCCTGTATTTCCATCCCCCTACTGAATTTTCCTAAAATACTTAATAATAAGATAATATTAATGTCAAATTAGCATGATGAACAAAAAGAGCATTCTTTGTTCAATGAAACGGAACATCATTTCTGAAAATCAATGCTTAAATATGCATGTTTGGTTGTTTAGGAGACACACACCGCCCGTGAAATAAATGGCCGCCGCATTCCTATAAACACGTCCTTTGCTGTAAGAACCTGTGTGAGGAATTTGTTTTCACTATTTAAAACGTGTTGTTGTGTCCAAACCATGCAGACAATCAAGGGTAAAAAATACTTTGATGCATTTTTATCAGTTTTGCATGATTATCTAAATAAAAGCTATTTTTAGCATGTGGTGTGTTTTTTGGATAAGTGATTCTTAGGTAAATATGTTTTCTAATTATTTTTAAGCTCCATCTTAATAAATTCAATTTTTAACAACTGCAACTTGAAAATATCATGATTACTCTCTTGTACAAGCCCATGCATCCTATTATTAATTGTTGATTATTCAAGGGGGACGGGATTATAGGAAGGGACGGAAATATAGGAAAGTAGGATAGTAGCAGTTTTCTTTACATTCTCATTTGGAATATTGTGTGCATATGCTTACCAATGTGACAAATAGTAAAAATAAAAATGATCACAGTTTGAAAACTGACAAAAACCACTTTTATTCCAACAGAAAATTGTTTATTTTGCTGAAAAAATATTCTCTTTTCATTTTGATGGGTTTTATTTTATTATTTTATTTCAAAAATGACAAAAGTTACAAATGCTGCCCAGGAACATTTTGATCGCAACTTTGTAACCTTTTCATTGTATATATAAATATAATATATATATTCTTTATAAATATGCCTTTACGGCATGGGCAAGCAATGTAGATCCTGATCAGCCATCACATCTGTGCCATCTGATCAGGATCTACCGGTACACTGCTTTTAGATTCAAAGGGCTGTTTTTGGACCAAGATGTGACCAGTGCAGATCCAGATCAGACAGCACAGATGTGCCAGCTGATCGGGATTTATGCTCTTAGTGTGTGTATCACAACACATATATATGAAGGAAAGGGTTTATTTGAATATTTCAGTCGAGACAGCCGATGTTTGTGAAGCTGCTGCAGGGGGCGTTCAGACTGTCTCACTGCACATGGTTGACGGGAACACAGAACTATCATGTTCAGGACTGTATTAAAACGTTATCGAACATAGGTAAGAGTTGTTAATTTTCTTGGAATGTACAGTAGATGCAGATCTTGTACTATTTGGTATCCATATATATATATAATATATTAGTGGCTTTATTAGAATTAGTAATATTTTACTAGTACTGTTATTGACCAATTTCCAAATCCTTTCATTAGAAGTGGTCATGTTACCACAGTAAGTGTCATGTGACATGGCTACTTCTATTTTTACCATGATAAATGTCATGAATCATTTGTAATTGTTTACCATAGGCAATTGGTGTTTTGGCAATGGATTGTTTATTGATACTAAGCAATGTTTCTATAGAAAGGTGAATGTCATTAACCCTTTACACATGGAAACAACCTTTATTGCATGGTTGAACAATGTAGATTCAGATCTGCTGGCACATACATTTCATCATCACAGGATCAACACTGTTTCATTTTAGATTCATTTGGTTATTATGCCCCCACAAAGTGGGAGGCATATAGAGTTGCACTTGTCTGTACGTCCCCAAATCTTGTGGCATCAACTCCTTAACTATCAGGCAGATTTCTTTCAAACTTGCACAGATGATCAAGCAGGATATGTAGATGATCCTAAAGAAAGGATTTTTTCAGGTGACCATGTTTACCAGAGTTATGGCCCTTTGTTATTAAAAAATTATGTTGCAGCAGTGGTGGCATCAGTGTGCGAGGACACATTCTAGTTTCAGACTGAGAAGCAAACATTGTAGATCAAGATCAGATGACATTAATGTGCCAGCTGATCTGGATCTACACTGGTCACTAATGTGATAAAAGGCATATCCATGGGTAAACAGTAAAATTTTAGTGGCAATATTAGTAAGCTTCATGCTATAAGAATACTTATAAAATAAACCCTACTCCATAGACCGACCTTTTTATCACATAGGTGAACAGTTTAGATCCAGATCAGCCAGCACATCTGAGCCATCTGATCAGGATCTAAAGTGTTTACTTTTGGATTCATAATATTTATACTAAATAAAGCTTCTGTAGAGCTTTTCAAAATTAATTGAATGTTATTAAATTTTGTTGCAGTCTTATATTGCTTATATTTAACTTAATCTGCATTTACTTGCTAGTATTAACACGAAATTGTTGACCACTCCAGGGAGTTTGGGCATTTCCCTGCAACACTTTTCAATTCATTGCAGATGTACTATGTTCCTACAAAACATCCCTTTGCATGATTTATGGAAAAATTCATTGCAGTGAGATTCAGAGAATTTAGGGATTTTCAGACATGTAGTGAAAATAACACATGTTTTATCAGGATACTGTAAAATTCCTTTTAAACACCCTTGGGGGCGTTACATCTTCTGAAAGATGGTCGCTTTTTTTTTATATAAATTATTTTTATATTGGACTCTGAAGGATAATAACTAATATATATAGATTAACTCATTTTTTTTCCCTAAAAATGACAATGGGGGCATTTATAAGAGAAGGGGCATTTAATAAGAGAAAGGACGTTAAATAGGAAATTTACCGTATGTTTATTTACTATTTCACAGCTTCTCTACTTTTTGATCCTAGTAAGTTAATGTGCAAATTTACGCCCGTTTCCGACCCGCATATAATTTTATTTCTAACATTGAATGTGTGCTTCTATAAAGATGTTCTGGTTTTGCATTATTTTAATTCCATTGAAATGATTAACAAGCTGAAAGATACTGTATTGTTTCCAATAAGGGCCCAAGATCATAAAACTAAGTTTTGAGATCAGTCTCAAATCTCAAGGATCTGATTGGCTGAAATGACGACTGGTCGCCATTTCAGCCAATCAGATGCTTGAGATTTGAGACTGATCTCCAGATTTAGTTTTATGATCTTGGGCACAGTACTCTCCAGAGGCAGTATTTTGCAGGGTATATAATCCTGTAACCTGATTAAACCAGGTTTACTTTGGAAAACCCTTGGGGTATTTCGTTGTTTGGGTGGGCGTCAACATTCAATTAAGGTTTTTATTTAAGTTCACTCTTTCTCGGTAACGATTCAAAGTAATGCTTTGAAACTTAAGATAGTTGTCTGACATTAAAATTGCAATTATCAGAACAGGTTACATAACTCCTGACTGTATTTTGTCATAGTTATGCACCTTTTCACTTAAAATTTAAGAAGAAACATGGTTTTGTTGCATTGCTGCATCTTCTTGTTCTTCAGTGGATATGACAGATATCCCATGGGTCACCATTTTAGATCAAGGTCAGCAGGCATACCCTGTGTTGTCTGCTCAGGACTAAAACCTAACAGGGTTAATTCTGATCAGACGCTAAAATTCTGATCTGGGTCTACACCGGTTGCAAATGTGATAAAAGGAGGAGTAGTGTTAAAAGATAATTTGTGGAAGGGAAAAGGACAGGGTGGATGAGGGGATGGCTATTAAGAGGGAAAGTGCAAATCGGAAACAACATGGTATGTGCATGGCATGAGGCTTATACTGATACTCCTTTTCAGCCTCTTTCAAGAGATGAATGCAATAAGTATTTATTCCACAAAAAATCGTGAGAAGATACCTTAGTTCTACAATTAAACAAATTTTATACAGGTGTTTTGAAAAAACAGGACATTATTGGAGCACCTGCAGTAAGCAGCAGGACAGAGGGTGATGGGCAGTGTCCACAAAAGTTGTCTCCTCTCTCATTTCAATCAAGTTTTCACCAAATTAAGTCAAACTGTTTATGGTCTTAATATCTGAGTCATAGTTGATAACCAGCCAGATTGCTCCACCAACTCAGGAGTTATGGTCCCTTAATTACTGATATTTGTTCTGGTGAGCACTGCATGCTCTTTGACTTAGAATACTTAATCCAGTCTTCGACTTACTTGGTCAGAATGTTAGTGGCCAAACTATAATATTATTGTCCATTTTCAATAACCAGCCTGATTACACCAAGGATTCTAGAGTTACAGCCCTTTTATATTTGATTTTGTGATATACTGTATTTTTATCTACTTCAAGAATTCATGTTTTATTTGTGTGTTTATTATTCTCTAGATTTTGCTAAGAAAAGTTTGATAGGTTAAGTATTTTGATGTTTAGCAATTTTACCCTTTCCTTCTTATGCACGCCTTGATGGTATGGGTGAACAGTGTAGATCCAGATCAGCCAGCAAATACTTGCCGTCTGATCAGGATCTGCACTGTTTGCTTTTTTACCAGATTATTTCTTACCTAAAAGAGAACAGTGAAGATCCTGATCTGATGGCACAGATGTGCCAGCTGATCTAGATCAACATGGGTCGCACACACATAAAAAGGCGTATATATGGAGTAAAGGGTTACCCTTGATTGGAGGTGATCTAAACAGTGCCATCTGGCTTCAGTCTCCATAAAATCTCATTAAAAGCACACCAAATTTCAAAATCTGTACTACTGTAATTGCCTGATATACTGCCCAGGGCACTTAAAAAATTCAAGAAAATGGGAGCACCATCTTTCTTTTAACCCTTTCCTCCATATATACGCATTTTTACGCATGTGTGGCCAGTGTAGATCCAGATCAGCCAGCACATCTGTGTTGTCTGATCAGGATCTGCACTGGTCGCATTTTGGTCAGAAATAACCTAACAATTCAAAAAGCAGATCCTGATTAGACGGCACGGATGTGCCGGCTGATCTGGATCTACAATGTTTGCCCACGCAGTAAAGGTATGTCTATGGACGAAAGGGTTAAGTTGATCTCCAGTTGGCCAGTATGAACATTTTTAATGAGATTTATCACCCTGTACATGCAACATTACACAGTGGTATAAACCAAGAGTCTGTTTTGCCCAAATAACACAGTGGCATGGTGCCAAAAGTCTGTCATGTGGCATCACATTATGGCATGGTGCCAAGTGTATGTCATGCCACATAACAGTGTGGCACAATTCCACATTTCTGTTGCAAAGTTTTAGTTATGCTGCTTTCTGGGTTTGACATTGCACCAGCTTTTAATATTTTCAACCTCCCAATCAAAATTCAAATGTTAAATAAAAATAAGCACACCAGCTTTTGATATATTTAATAGCCCAACCTGACTTGAACTGTTGTGAAAAATAAACCAGGGCCAAAGATCAGAAAACTGAGATTGGAGACCAGCCTCAAATCTCAAGCATCTGATTGGCTGAAATGGTTACCAGTCTCCATTTCAGCCAATCAAATGCTTGAGATTTGAGACTGGTCTCCTAATTTAGTTATTTGATCTTGGGCACAGACCTTAAGTGTTCGATGTTGTCATATAAGGCTTACAAAGCCATTTTTCTGAACAAATAGATATGGTTTATAGGAATAGTTCAACACTTTTTTGCGATTTCTGCAAAAGAGAGGTGGAGTAAGTCTAGGAAATATCTGTATTGATTTCGTTCCAGGAAATAAATTTTAGGCGTTTGTTTAATTAATACTGGTTGTTTTTCAGGCATATATATCATATTTGCTTTTCAGGCATTTATTTATAGTGTGTAGCTTGTACATCAAGAGATTTTTTTCACAATTTAAACATGTTTTTGTGGAAATTCCTTCAAATAATCTGAGATTCTTACAGGGTTGTGTGGTTCAAACCAGTTCATTTGAGGATTGTTATATATAACCTTTACTCAATAGATGCGACTTGTATCATACAGGAAAACAGTGTAGATCAAGATTTGCCAGCACATGCAAACTGATCAGGATCCGCACTGCTTTTAGATATTCATTATCCCTTTCCTTCATAGATACACCTTTATTGCGTGGGCTAACAGTTTAGATCCAGATCGTGCCATCTGATTAGAATCTTAACTGTTTGCTCTTTCGTTCATCAGGTTTTTTCTGACCAAAATGCAACCAGTGTAGATCCTGATCAGACAACACGGATGTGCCGGCTGATCTGGATCTACACTGGTTGCACATGCGTTAAATGCTGACCAATGAGCAAATGGCATAAATCATTGTAGTAAAGGGTTAAAAACTTTCAGACTCGGTTCTGCATATTTAACTTTACCTGGTAACCCATTAATTTAATGGTTTGATCACTGTTTCAATTTCTTTTTATATTTTTTGGATGTCAATTCTTGAATTTAACTTAATATATATTTTAAGTAAGCTAATTTGCCAACTAATTAAGTAGTAAATTTCATACTCTTAAATTCCAAATTCTCTTGTCCTCAAGAAAAATACAGAATTAAACCCTTTCCTGTATAGCCACATGTGTATTGCTAGGGCGAACAGTTTAGATCCAGATCAGCCGGCACATCCGTGCCGTCTGATCAGGATCTAAACTGTTCGCTTTTTGATTCAATTCATTAGGTTATTTCTGTCCAAAATGCGACCAGTGCAGATCCTGATCAGACGGCATGGATGTGCCTGCTGATCTGGATCTACACTGGTCGCACATGCGTAAAAATATAATACAGGAAAGGGTTAATATATAATACTTTTCTATACACAAAAAAAACATGAATGATACTATCATGGATGCAGTTTTAAGTTATTTAAATTGTGTAATTTATTGATAAAGGACAAGTGTCCGAAAAGTTGGAATTAAAGAGTATAAATTTTACATAGTTATTGCTGACTTTCCTTTTTGAAGATTTTATACATTTGTGTAATTAAGTAATACATATTTGTAGACATGTTTAACCCTTTTTCTCCTGTATTAGAATATGCTTACTGTTTTGAAACCTGTGTACACTCTGTGTAGCAGCTTTCCAGCAGTTTCTAATCAGTGTCTAGACTGTGTGCAATTTATTGAAAAAAGAAGTAAAACAGGCCACAAGATTATAAAACTGAGATTGGAGACCAGTCTTAAATCTCAAGCATCTGATTCGTTAAAATGGTGACTGTTCTTCATTTCAACCAATCACATGCTGGATATTTGAGACTGGACTGCAGTTTTAGTTTTTTATCTTGGGCCTAGTTGTATAAATAATAATAAATCCAGAGTAAGGCTTATGCAGTTTAGAAATACAGGGAGCCAAGGGTTAAGCAACATAATTACTGTGCAAGACTCAAACCTCAAGCATCTGATTGGCTGAAATGGTGACTGGTCTCAATTTCAGCCAATCAGAATGCTTGAGATTTTAGGTACCAGTCGCCATTTCAGCCAATCAGATGCTTGAGATGTGAGACTGGTCTCCAATCTTAGTTTAATGATCTTGGGCCCTGCATGATGCATGGCATTCAATAGCTTTATGCATGTTCCATTTTGTAGCTGTGATATATGATGGTAAGACAGTTCATGTTTTCATTGATTTATCAAGATACTTTGACTCAGTAGAGAAAAATAGAAGAGTGCTAATTTGAGTACTTGTATAAAATTATAATTTTCTTTATTGATACATTGGGGCATATCGAGAGGGGTTTCATTGGGATTGCTTGAACCCCTCTTTAGGCAGCAGTTTTTAATTTTCATGGGAATTTTGGCCAGGAAGTTGGAAATTATCAAGTGAATACCCTAAATCTTATTAATAACACAATGAATAATTATTATTAATAATAATGTGAGAAAACATGAGAAAAATCAACATTTTTTTTCCTTTTGCACATAATTATTTACCAAGAAATAAAAGCCAAACACAAATTTACAAATATCTCATATTTTATACATTCAATATAAAAAAGGACACAACAGAATTTACTACTTTTTAACATCCAGGATAACAGAGTTACATTTATTCCAGTTAATATTGAAGTAAATCTGAACAGTAAGAAATGACTGGCGATTTTGCAAGACTTTAGGCTTAGTTTCAGTATTTTAGAGTATAATAGAATAAAAGCTGTTCATCCATTGATAAAATTCAATCATACTGCCTAGCTAGCACATTTGGTAGAGAGCGAGAAATCAGATCCAAGTGTCTTTAGTTTAATTCCCAGGGGTCGGGTGTGGCTAGCCTAGCTCATTTGGTAGAGAACAAAATTTCAAATCCATGGTCCAGAAAAGCAAACTGAATCCTTAAAACTGCCACTCCCATGTGTTTCAATTTGGAGGGAGGGTTGGGCTTCACTTTAATCCATATATAGGCCATTATCACAGTCATGGGCTAACAGTGTAGATCCAGTTCAGCTAGCACATCTGTTCCCTGTGATCTGGATCTACTCTGTTCACTTTTCGATTCTTTGGTAATTTCTGACCAAGATGTGACCAGTGCAGATCCTGATCAGACTGCGCAGATGTGCCAGCTGAATTGGATCTACTCTGGTTGCACACGCATAAAAATGTCTATAAAAATATGGAGTTAAAGGGTAACAGTTCAAACATTCTAGAACAATCTGACATAAAACACTGGTAGATCTCTAACTTGCATAATCACACACATCATTTGACCTACGAGTGCTCCGGGTTATGTGTGGCAATGCACATTTCACACTTGGTCTTGTTCGATGATTTTGCTAGTTTGTTAATTAATCCTTTACTCCATAGATATTGGTTTTATCTTGTGTGCGACCACTGTAGATCCAGATTAGCAAGCACATTTGTGCCTCATGAACTGGATCTACAATGTTCACTTTTTAATTAATTAGGTTATTTCTGACAGATTTCAGCAGTGAATAATGTTGATCTTGATCAGATGGCTGGGATGTGCTGGCTGATCTGGATCTACACTATTGCACACACGATAAAATCTGTGCATATTGAGTAAAGTGTTAACAGCAAGTCTTGTTGGAGTATTTCGCTAGTATATTGAATTGAACACAGAATGTTGAAGTGATGATAATATACTGAGATCCACAAAAAAAGCTTACCGTATTCCGCTATGTATAGCGCGCACATTTTTACCTCCACAAAAAACACTTCATCAAAACATGTATGTGTACTGATCATTTTGTGCTGGCGAAGTTTTCTAAATGTCTGTTTAACCTGTTCCTTCATAGATACACTTTTATTGCGTGGGCGAACAGTGTAGATCCAGATCAGCCGGCACATCCATGCCGTCGGATCAGGATCTGCACTGTTCGCTTTTTGATTTATTAGGTTATTTCTGACCAAAATGCGACCAGTGCAGATTCTGATCAGACGGCACGGATGTGCAGGCTGATCTGGATCTACACTGTTTGCCCACGCAATAAAGGTCTGTCTATGGAGGAAAGAGTTAAACCATAACACGTGGAATGACATTCAAATAACAGGTGACAAAATTCAGGATATTCCTAGTGTTTGTTTCCTAGTCAAAATATGCTATCGATGTGGAGTTTCTGAAATATAGTGTCATAAAGGTTGATTAGGGGATTTTTATGGATGTCGGTATTTTTCAAGTTTGTTGCATATTTTTTGCAGTGATTTTACTGTGATATTCAGAGATTGCTAGTTTATTCTATTTGGGGCACGCCACGGGAAAAGGTGTTTTCAGTGATATTTTTTTACATTTTAGTTGTTACTATATTTAGAAAGAGCTAGGAATTTTATTTTATTTTTTCATATTTAACTAATCATATTTTGACTATATAACAAGTGCTATTTTTTCTGTGAAATGCCTAATAAGTAATGTTGTCTGCTTGAATTTTTTTTGCATCATTTCAAGGAATAATGTCGATTTTCCTAAAGACACCTTTTCCCAAAACCTGCTCCATTTTGATTTATTTTATGCAGCTTTACATTTTGGCTTATTTTTACCATTTGAGCGTCATGTTGATGGCTTAACCCTTGACTACATATATGGGTTTGATCATATGTAAGACCAATGTAGATCAAGATCAGCTGGAACATCCATCCAATCAGATCTGGATCTAAACTGCTCACATCTTCTTCCTTCTTTGGAAATAACCTATTAATAATTCTAAAAGCAAACAGTGTAGAACCTTATCAGATAGCACACATGTGCCAGCTAATCTGAATCTACACTGTTTGCCCATGGGATACATGCTCAAGGTTATAAAACTGAGCATGGAAACCAGTCTCAAATCTCAAGCATCTGATTGGCTGAAATGGTGACCAGTCGCCATTTCAGCCAATCAGATGCTTGAGATTTGAGACTGGTTTCCAATCTCAGTTTTATAACCTTCAGCCATGGGCTATATCACATGGAGAAAAGGGTTAAAAATTTTATGGTTACCCTCTGTTTGTCCGTCTGTGTGTCTGGCTGTAAATTGAGCTCAAGTTAAGGGCCCTGACTGTTACATTTATTATCAAGTTATGTAAAAAATTTTTGTTGTCCTTTATTTTACATTTATAATTTATCTTTTTATTTATCTTTTTTTCACCAATCTGTGTCAGAATGATTCAGTTGATTATAACTGTTTGGTCATGAAAACTAAAAAAAATAAGTATTACAATAGGGAGGTCATATTAACAATAAAATAAAAGTAAATAATGAAATGGTTTAGTTGAAGGCAATTCTTTGTAACAAAATTTTATTTTATATTAAAGGACTACTAACTTAGGGTATAAGACATTTATAACATATTTTGAGTGTATACAGCTTTCAAAGAAGCAGTTAAAATCTCATATTCTTGAAAAATAATCTGTAGATACTGCACCACCCCCCCTTACACTTCATCTGTTTTTATTGCATTACTGGTACTTAATTACTTTATTATGTTATTCATCTTTACACATAGCTGATATTGTTAGTAAGTAAACTTTTATTCACCATCCACCCACGGGACTCCAAGTAATTACGTTTTTGCACTCATATTGCGCACGTCTCTTCTACAGAATGGGACGAGGGTTTGTTTTCCATTGGGGAAATGGTTGTTTTTAATCCTTTCCTCCATAGAGACACCTTTATAGCATGGGGGAACAGTTTAGATCCTGATCAGATGGCTCTGTTGTGCTGGCTTATCTGGATATTCACTGGTCGCACATGCCTAAAAATGCGCGTTTATGGAGGAAAGGGTTAATTAATGGAAGAAAGGGTAAAATAAAGCACTGTCCCTGAAAATGGAGATTTGTTTTTGAGTGTTGGTTTGTCATCTTTTGGGATGTGGACATGAAAGATGAGATTTTGACAATCATATGAATATCAACTCTTCAACCTGGGCTGAAGGTTATAAAACTGAGTTTAGAAACCAGTCTCAAATCTCAAGCATCTAATTGGCTGAAATGGCGACTGGTCGCCATTTCAGCCAATCAGATGCTTGAGATTTGAGACTGGTTTCCATGCTCAGTTTTATAACCTTTTGCACTGGTTCAGTAAGATCGTCAGTCAGGACAGTATAACATTGTGGTACAGAGGGTCTACTTTTAAAGGAAAGGATCTTGAGAAAATGTGTCAGGCTGCTGATTGGAAACCTGTAGCTTCTAATTGCAGGCACGTAGGAGATGGGTCGCAGGGGCCGCCACTGAGGCTCCAGTATTTTAGCTAGACTCTAACTCAGTAAATAAACTACTGAAGAAGAGACATGTGCAGTGAAATAGTCACTGCCCCAGTTACGTCTCAAAAATAAGGGTTTTTAGCGCTTATGCAATGCCATAAACAGTAAAATTGGACTAAAGATTGTTGGTGGCAATAACAAATAGCTAATACACATTCAAATGCCAATGTCTGGAACAGTAATGTGTTGCAGAATTGCATCAGGATGTTGATACCACGGCTAAGTGAGGTGCAAAAGTATGTAAAACATAAGAAGGTTGGCTCTTCACACTCAATTTTATATGCTTGGCAAACTTCTACAGAGCCGTAAGAAGTATCTTTAAAACATTTTGCAAGTGCAACATACCAGATTAATCATTTCTTAAATCATGCAGTCTCTGTGGCCTTGTGGTTCAGACATCTGTCAACAGAGTGGGATGTTCATGGTTTAAGTCCAACCATGGTTTCTGACATGGTTGAAATTTGAGTCACCAGCTAGCTAAAGAATGGTTAACAATTACCTTCAGAGCCCCTGGCATGTAGGATAGGAATTGGAAAGATGTTCATGCAAAAGATTTTAGATAAGCCCAAAAGGCTGGCAATTTCAATAGGGATAAAACTGTAATAAACAGACACTGCACTTGTAATAATTTGTTGTACCATGCTCCCCCACACATTCTCCTATGTATTTCCCCTCCCCTCCTCACTTACAGAATTCTGTTACTGGAGCTTTGTTTTGGTTCAGATTTTATGTCCTATATATATATACTTGAACAATTCTCCATTAAACTCCGCTGCCTTCACTTATCCATAAGGCATTAAACATTCTTGAAAAGATTATTTCTAATTAAGTCTATTAAGAATTATGATGGTTACAAAATCTTTAGGTAAAGATAATATTTGACAGTTATGTCTATTTTTAAAATAGATTTTGTTACGAAAACTTAGTGTTGGCCATAACTTTGCCATATTCAAATATTTCTTCATCATATTTTAAATTATATTTTCTATGACAACAGGGTGATGGCAAAATCTTAAGGTCACATTTGATAGAGTTATGCCCCTTCCTCTACTTTTTTATTCTGACAAAGTACCCCAGGATGACACAAGTGTTCATCTGAACACCCATCTAGTTTTGATCTTTGGACCAGATCTCTTCTAGCTTGCTAAAAATTCTACTCCATAGATTAGTCTTATATAAAATTCACCACTAGTGTAGATTGAGATCACAAAGCATATCTTTGCTATCCAATTAGGATCTACACTTGTTGCTTGTAGATTCATTCGGTGATTTCTGATCCAAGAAGAGAACATTGTAGGCTTAGATTAAACTGTAACGATGTGCAGGCTGATCTGGTCTGTGCTCTACATGGCATAAAAGCCATACCTATGGAGTAAAGGGTCCGATTTGTGCTTGAAAAGTTACCGTTGTCAGAATGTTATCTTATGATAGGAACTGTTGAAAACTAGGTCACTTGTCTTAGTTTTTTTGTATTGGTCTTAATTAAATTTGGTCAGTATTTATATGGAATATCTTACTTTGTTTCTTAAATATGGTCATTATTTGCTTTTATAATTTTTATGAAAATTTTATTTTTGCATCCAGTTTTTAATTGGATTTGTCATGCACAATGCACATGGATTTTATCCCTTTATTTTGATATTTTGCTTAATTTATGATTTTTGAATGTTGTTACCTTTATCAGGCATGTTTTTTTTTTATTATAAATATTTAAAGGTGTTTTTGCTTATACAATCAAAGGATTTACAATGAGTGTGATTTCTTTATGAATGTGCTTGTTTGATTGTTTATTAAACAGAATTAAAATGTTTATTATGTTGTAGTAACTGTTTATGGATAATGTGACAGTTAGGTGATACTCTGTTTATATAAACAACAATAATTTACCGACAGATTGGGAGAATTAAATATTTTTTCGAGAGATTAATACTCTAGGGAACCTTGCGATACCAAAAAAAATTGTCAAACTTTTTGCTGATAAACCATAATTAACACTTTCCTCCATAGAAACACCTTTATTGCAAGGGCGAACAGTTTAGATCCAGATCAGCCTACACATCTTGATCTGCTGATCTGTATCTACACTGGTCACACATGCTTTAAAATGCGTATATATGGAGGAAAGGGTTAAATGAACTTACTTGTCATGTGACTTTCTAGTTGTCCATAACGTTCTATAGTTTATATCAAGTATTCAGAGTTGCTAGATTCTAGATGTTTGTATTCACCCTGTTACTTTCATAAATTGCTATTTTTAAAACTTTTTCTTAAGAATAATTCACTTTTATATACGTACTAATCTTATTTCAGAAATTTGTTTGAAAAACAACAATTTTCTTTAATTCTATTAAAATATGTTACTAATAAACTATTTACTAGTAATTACAAGATTGTTACTTTTTTATTGCAGCAAAGAATCGTGGGATTGCAATTCCTTCTGACCTTGACACACAAGTTCATACGCTGTTTGAGAAATCGAACATGATGAAGAAACATACAGCAAAATGGAAGAGACAAAAACGGGAATCAATCGCATGTGTCTCGAGGGATTATAGAAACATCATTGAAGGATTACAGGTTACGGCGATATTTTTTTACAATTAGATTTTATTGTTGAATCAATGTTGTTGTGTTTATCAGGGTATGAAAAACATTTGGGTTGTTGAAGTATGTAACATGATTCACACTTACTGTAAACAACCCAAATGTTTTCCTTGGTAAATTATTGATTTAAATCATACTACTAGATTATCAGAGTTTCTAAAAACTTTCAGAAGAATCTTAACAGCTTTTAGAAATGGCTGTTGCAACAACAATGTTGATGAAAGAGCAAATGATGGCATGCTTATGTGCTGCAGCTTATGGCAGAGAGTGTTTGCCAATCAACACAACTAGTCAAAAGATTGTGCACATTCCAACAGTTTATATCAGGCTTCCTGAAAGTCGCCAGACCATTGGACCTCTCCGGAAAAATTTGGACTGGTCTGATGTAATGTACTATGATGTAGGACCGAGTATCCTGCAAAAATTTGATCTGCAAAATTATTCCAATTTTACTCGCTAAATTACAATTTTACTCACTGTTTTGATGCAAGACTGTTCCGAGGAAAATGAGTGAGGATATCAGAATGAAATATTTTACATATTCGTCATCATGACATTTCGTACCACTGAAAAGAAAGAAAACATCCTTAATACTGTGTTTTGCTTATTTAATGTGTTAAATGTTTCGGTCAGACAGAATTTGTTTCAGTCAGATAGATTTTCACATCTTGTCTGACCACATGTCTGACACTTTTTTTCAACTTTTCGGGAAGTCTGTTATATATTGCTTGTATTGTAGCCATGCCCTGTAACAAATGTTTTTCATCATAAAATAAAATCCATCAGAAACAAGAACTTAATAAGAATGCAATGTAGTGTTCATATCATGTAATTATAACTTCTTAGCAAAATACTGCATTGAATTCTAATTTACCATCTTTAACAATTCCAGGATATTGTCATATTGTTAGAAGACCAGTTAGCTCCCTTGGTTCAAGCAGAGTTGTCTGTCCTGGTAGATGTTCTTCATCAGCCTGATCTGCTGTTCCGAGCGGGAACAGATGAACGCAAGAAGTGTGAGAGTGGTGGATTCATATCTAGGTTTGATTCAAGCCTTTTCTATAGAATTTTTCAAGGGGTCATAATCAGATTGTCATGAGTCAGTTGTTGAATACAGTGATCTTTACATCATTCTGAAATTAGTTAAACTTTGATTTTCAAGAGTCAAATATATATTTACATCTACATGTAATGGACACAATATTTATCAGTTTTCTTGCAAATTTTAAATAGCCTAAAATTCCTTGCATCACAGTGACCCTAAGCTCAGAATAAGCTTGGTCAAAAGTGGTAAAATTCAAATTCACTTGCTTCAAAAAGCAAGTGTCTGCATCTGTTGAAATGCCTGTACATGGCCTGTTAACATTTGCTCCACATCTTGTTCGAGGCAAATTGAAAAAAGAGCAAACAATACTTTTTAGATGGTGCTCCTTTTTTAGTTACCATCCAAAAGAGGTGGAGCAAATATTAACAGGCTGTTGTACAAGATGTTGTTACAAGAAATAACTAATAATAGTTGTCTTTACCAAAGATTGTGACTGGCATCGCTGAACAACATGCAATGAATTTTGTCCCCATAGGAATACTATCAATTTGATTGTACTCCTGATTTATACATTTATTAAGGTTGATCCGACACACAGAGAAGTTGTTGGAAGAGAAGCAGGAAAAATTGTGCATACAAGTCCTAGGAACCCTCAAGAAAATGATGAAACTGGAAGATGAATATGGTGACAAGGTATACAGACTATATACAAACTGTTTTTAAGATCTTTTTGTGGGACAGGTGTGGGGGTGGACTTGCATACAGGGTTAAAAGAAAGAATTTATGTTTAGTTATTATAATTAGGTACTTTTTACCATGTGGCCATAATTTGATGTAACCATTTATTCCATATATATCCTTTTATTGCATGGGTGAACAGTGTAAATCCACATCATCTGGCACATTTGTTCCTTCTGAACAGGGTCTACACTGCTGGATGATTCATTAGGTTATTTGTGACCAAGAAGCGAACAGTGCATATCCTGATCAGATAGCTTGAATGTGCCAGCTGATCTGGATCTATACTGTTCACCCATGGAATAAATAGCATATATATGGAAGTGAACACTAAGCATTTCTTATTGTAAGGCATTGTCCATATCAAAACAAAATCCAATTTAGCTTTGACTTTCCCACATAATTGCATTTATTTAAGCACATGCATATGCACCACGTTTCCAGCCTTCTAGGACAGAGACTCATATGCATGCAGTTGCACGGGATCGGGTATAAGCCAGCGACCTATTCTATATGCCCTCACTTAATGGCTGCCCACTGTAACTTCATTTATATCTGTAATCTTTCGCAAAAAACTTTTCTTTCACTTTAAGGGTTTTACAAAGGATTGTTCAACAAAATTAACCAACAGAATTATTGTGCAAGAGTTGTGATTAAGAAAATAAATTTGAATATACTTTTTACATACTTACAGTACAGAGATACTAACAATAAGAATTATTTTGGGTTTCTGATATTTATCTTGAGTTTTAACCATATTTTGATGGATTTTTATTATGTGACATGATGAGTTTTACTTGGAAAAAACTCCATAGATATTTTGTGATTTATTTTAATACTTTTATGCCAAGGGGTAAAAAACAACATTCGATTGGTTTGCAGTTTAGATTATTTAACACGGGAAAAATTTATTTTGCTGTGTGACCACATTCATGTCAAATTTTACAGGGAATATAGGTTCAGACTATAACTGAATTTATAATAAAAATATTATTTCTAATTATTAATATTTGCAAATATCATGCATGTCACATGCGTGTTTATATACAATGTAGTACATGTATATAATTATAAAGGATATAATTTGGTAGGCCAAAATAGAAACATGTTTGGTTCAAGTGACCCGATGTATCGTATTTTCTTACACTTTTGTTTGTTATTATTTTTACAAAGAAATAGTAGTGAAACAAAGTATGTTAAACCTTTCCTCCATAGATAAGGCTTTTATTGCTTGTGCAAACAATTTAGATCCAGATCAGCTGGCACATCTGTGCCATCAGATCAGGATCTAAACTGTTTGCATGTAGATTCATAAGGTTATGTCTGACCAGGAGGCTAACATTTTAGATACAGATCAGATCAGATGGCACAGATGTTCTGGCTGATCTGGAGCTAAACTGGTCCTATATGATAAAAGGCATATATAGGGAGTAAGGGTTAGGGTTTTGAAAATTCAACTCTTATTTCAGAAATGAAAAAAAAAACAGAAAGAAAATCTGACCTGCTGATTGTCACCTTTATGCAATACTATGGTGACTGCATATAAATAGAGATGTTATACAATATTGTTATATATAAATGATGCCATGTCTTTTTTTATGCAAGTTGCTGGAACCATACATACATTTATTTGGCCAGCTTGGATATATTTACAATTCTGTCGCAAGAGACATAAAGACTGCATTATTTGTACCTTCATCTTGCTTATATGTTGTTTTTTTTTACGCTGTGCTTTACAAAGGTGGACATTAAATCTTTCACGAAAAAAGAGATCGATGATCATCGCAGGGTAAGAAAACTGTCGCATCATACTGTATCGTCACCTTGCATGATTATTGTTATTGTAAAACTATTGTATAGGACTGAAACAAATTTTCCAAAGAAAGAATCGCTTTTGTTTTTATTGATACAAACAGCTCCTTGATACAGTTGGAGTGAAACATAATTACACAATAATGATTCATAAAGTTGTTGACTGATAACTCAAAGTTTCAGCAGGTACCAAGGTTATAAAACTGAGAATGGAAACCAGTCTCAAAACTCCAGCATCTGATTGGCTGAAATGGTGACTGGTCGCCATTTCAGCCAATCAGATGCTGGAGATTTGAACCTGGTTTCAAATCTCAGTTTTATAACCTTCAGACCAGATTGATTGCTTATGATTCCAGAATAATTTTACCCTCTACTCCATGAATACAAATTCTATGGCATGGGTGAACAGTGTAGATCCAGATAAGCTAGCACATTCTGTGACATCTGATCAGGATCTACACTGTTTACTTTCGGATTCATTTAGTTATTTCTGACCAAAAAGCTAACAGTGCAAATCCAGATCATCTTTGCTGTCTGATCTGGATCTACATGGGTCACACATTTGATAAAACCCTAGAATTCATATTTGGGAATTAAATTTGTTTCAGTCCTTAACCCTTTCCTCCATAGATACACCTTTATTGCATGGGCGAACAGTTTAGATCCAGATCAGCCAGCACATCTGCCATCTGATCCGGATCTAAACTGTTTGCTTTTTGATTTGTTAGGTTATATTTCTGACCAAAATGCTATCAGTGCAGATCCTGATCAGATGGCATGGCTCTGCCAGCTGATCTGGATCTACACTGGTCGCACATGCATAAAAATGTGTAAATATGGAGGAAAGGGTTAATGCCAAAATTATATTGTGCAGGTTACTACTAGTGCGATCAGAATCCTAATTATTGTTCCAGGATCTAGAAGTCTTTGTGGTGGCCAAATGACCCATACTTGTTTTCACATCCTTGGCCAAAAAGTATTAACAAAATTGTGTTGATGATTTTCATGTCTAGGGTTTAATGGTGCTATTTAGTTCTGAATTAGAATAGTTTGGTGCAGGGCTCAAAATATTTGGAAGATGTTTGTTACCTTTCACTCCATTGGTATGGCTTCTATTCCATGTGTGACCAGTGTAGAGATGATCTGGATCTACTACAGTATAGAGCTGATCTGGATCTGCTACAGTGTAGAGATGATCTGGATCTGCTACAGTGTAGAGCTGATCTGGATCTGCTACAGTGTAGAGATGATCTGGATCTGCTACAGTGTAGAGATGATCTGAATCTGCTACAGTGTAGAGATGATCTGGATCTACTTCAGTGTTACTATGTCATGTTCAGAAATAATCTAATGGATCTAAAAGCCGTCAATCTAGATGTAGATCACAGTATATTTTCACAGACTTATCTGGATCTACACTGGTCAGTCATTGAATTTAAGCCTCATACATGCTGTGAATGGTTAAATGAATAAAATGCTTTATTTAGTTGAAACAAAATTCAGTCTTTTCTGGTACATGTATATTTTAATATATGACATCTATTTTTGCACACCATTGTTTTGGTTGGATGGAACTTGTACTGTTCATTTGTCCAGGTGTAAATATTTAGTTGTGCTCAACCCGGGGCTAGGTGGCATGGTCAGTAATAAGCATTTCCGTTACTGCCTTTGAACAGGTTCAATCAAACCGAGCCTGCAATATTTTCTTATCTGTCATGTTCAGTGGCTTTCAAAGTTCCATTTTCATCTACTTGTTATATGTCAGTAGAGATATTAAATCCAATACAATTTGTGATATAGTTTTTTGAGGAGTGTCATGGAAAACTTTGCAATATCAAGGAAATATCATGAACCCTGTATAATTGACTTTTTTTGTTGCCTGACTAGGCGACACAAGGGATTACTTTGTCAGCAGCGGCGGTGTCCACAGCGTCTGGGGCATCCAGATTTCCTTGTCCAGAGCCTAACTTTATCACTGTAGGTCCAAATCTCTCCAATTTGGTATGCATGTTTCTTGCAATGACTCGAAGTGCAGTGCACAAGAACTCTACCTTGTTCTGTTTTTGAATTATTCCCCTTTAATTGATTTTTATAGAGCATTTCTTGTCAGGATCGTAACTTTATCTCCATAGGTTCAAGTGACTAACAAACACTTCGTCAGGCGACACATCCAACTCGCAGAGTTCTAGTTGTTTAAATATTTTTCTATCACCATTTCTAGAGTTCTGATGAAAGTCTTCCGGAATTAACCAGGTTGCAACCAAAGTTCAAGGTCAATTGGCATAATACTTAGTTTTCTTTTTATCAGTTCTGACTAATATTTGTACTTTGTGATTTTGTGAATTTTGGATTAGACATTGATATGAAGGCAAATAATTAGTCATGTCGCTTTTTGAAGTTGTGTAGGGTGTTTTAGTGAAGCATTAACATTAATTGTTTTGGATGTATCTTTATACCCCCACAAACGAAGTTTGAGGGGGTATATAGGAGTGAGCTTGTCGGTCGGTCGGTCGGTCTGTCGGTCGGTCGGTCGGATTCTTCGTTTCCAGATGATAACTCATGAAAGGCTTGACAGAATTAAATAATTTTTGGTACACAGGTATATCGTCATAAGATACAGGTCAAGTTCGATTTTGGGGCTGGTGGGATCAGTGTCAAGGTCACTGTTACTAAAAATAGAAAAATGGTTTCCGGATGATAACTCATGAAACACTTCACAAATTTAATCCTTGTTTGGTAAATAGATGTAACATCACAAGATACAGGTCAAGTTCGACTTTGGGGCTGGTGGGGTCAATGTCAAGGTCAGTATTACTAAAAATAGAAAAAGGGTTTCCAGATAATAACTCATGAAAAATTTCACAGATTAAATCCTTTTTTGGTACATATATGTAATATCAGAAGATACAGGTCGAGTTCGACTTTGGGGCCTGAGGGGTCAGTGTCAAGGTCACTGTAACTTAAAAAAGAAAAATTGTTTCTGGACTATAACTCATGAAATACTTCATAGATTTAATTATTTTTTGGGACACAGATGTAACATAACAAGATAAAGATTAGGTTTGACTTTGGGGCCTGTGGGTTCAAGGTCAAGGTCACTGTTATTTAAACTTCAAAACTACGTTTCCACTCAGTAACTATAGCTTGGAATGAGATTCTTAAATGAAATTTGGTGTATTGATGGTTTTTGTGAAGATGACTTTTGGGATTCAAGGCCTGTGGGGTCAAGGTCACTGTTACTAAAAATAGAAAATAAACTGTATGCTCAATAACTTTGGTTCAGAATGAGATATTGTGATGAAAATTGCTATTTAGCTAGTGTCTGTGAAGACGAAACTTGGTATTGAAATTGGGCCTGATGGGGTCAAGGTCACTGTTACTAAAAATAGAAAAAATGGTTTCTGGATGATTTCTCATAAACAATGTTTGGCACACAGTTCTTAGATAAAAGTTAGATAAAGGCCACTGTTACTAACATATTTAAACCATTTCTGCTCAATAAATTTAGAAGGAATGAGATATTGTGATGAAACTTGCTGAATATGTGGCTACTGTGAAGACGACACTTTGGATTGAAAGTGGGGCACATTATGCCATTGATTCGAAGCATTCCCAGTTCAATTATCAAGCATACATGTGGGGGTATTTAATCACTTTCAGTGATAATTCTAGTTTTTTCTGATGCATGTATTTTATAGGCCCTAGTGGTCCAGATGGTTGGATGGCATATAGTGTTCATGTCTTTCAATCTTGCAATACATTAAACTCTATTTTTAAGATCTCAGAACTGTTTTCTACATATTATTAATAATTAACCCTTTCCTCAATATATACACATTTTTACACATATGCGACCAGTGTAGATCCAGATTAGTCAGCACATTTGTGCCGTCTGATCAGGATCTGCACTGGTCGCATTTTGGTCAGAAATAACCAAAGGAATCATAAAGTGAACAGTGCATATCCTTATCAGACGGCACGGATGTGGCGGTTGATCTAGATCTACACTGTTCGCCCATGCAATAAAGGTGTATCTATGGGGGAAAGGGTTAACATTAATTTTAAAGGATTTAATTGGCGCATAGATGAGGAGGGAATGTATCATATGAGGCACGCAACGGGATAACATGTCCTCAGTCATATTTATTGACATTTTGTTGTTACTATATTCGGAAAGAACTTGCAATTAAAACATGTGTGTTATACATTTTTAAAATAAAAAGTTATTTTTACTAGAAACTGCATAATAACCCTTTCCTCCATAAATACGCATTTTTACACATGGGTCTTCACTGGCCTCAATTTGGTCAGAAATAACCAAATGTATCAAAAAGCGTACAGTTTAAAAAGCGAAACTGTTTGCCCTCACAATAAATGTGTATCTATGGAGGAAAGGGCATTTAGCAATGTGGTCTTCTTAACTTTATGACATCATTCCAAGAATTATCGTCAACTGTTGGATGACTCCTTTTCCCCCTGACGAGGCCCATACAGACTCATTTTGAAGTTTCTGAATTTTCTGAAATACAAAGACAGGCTTCAAAGTTATAAACTTGGGACTGAAACCAGTCTGAGTGCTGAGACTGTGATGAAATACAACAAGATTGCTGAAATCGTAGACTATGCCCATGATCATAAAACTAAGTTTTGAGATCAGTCTCAAATCTCAAGGATCTGATTGGCTGAAATGGCGACTGGTCGCCATTTCAGCCAATCAGATGCTTGAGATTTGAGACTGATCTTCAGATTTAGTTTTATGATCTTGGGCACAGATTGCTGAAATCATAGGCTGGTTTCCAATCTCAAGTTTATGACCTTGGAGCATGTAACATTCAATGTTATGCATGATCTTATGAAAATCAGACAAAATATATATATCTAATATATCTTAATAATTTGGTTGGGTATTTTTCTTTGTTGCATGATTGGTGTACAGTACTAAATAAATGTAGCATGTTTGTTATTATTATGCTCTTCAGAAGGACGATACTGGTAATGCATTAAATGGTATTTTTCACAGATGTGAATTATTTTTAGCATTGTAGAAAATTTCATTTTGAAATTGCTGTTTCTCTAACTTCTTACTTTTTGCATGCTTTAATTATAATTTTAAATAATTTTTGTATTGCTTTTTCAAAGAAAACTTTTCAAAAGGCTATACATATTGGATTGCTTTGTTTGTCTGTTGATCCGTCACAAAAACTTAACATTCACTATAACTTTGCCATTTCTTAAAATATTGCTTATGACAACAGCCTCATGATGATGCCAAACTCCTTAGGTCATGGTTTCATTTGATGGAGTTGTTCCCCTTTTTGTGCTTGGATTTTTTCATGAAAACATCATGTTGGCTAAAACTTTGCCAATTCTTATTTTGTTTTTCTTCAAACTATCAAATTAAACTGCTAAAGGCAACATGGTTATTACTTATGATGATGCTAAAATCTTTAGTAGGTCAAGGTCACATATAACAGAGTTATGGCCCTTTTTGTACTTTCATTTTTATTCTGACAAAATATCCCAATGTGACTGAATAGTTTTATTTATACACCTGTCTTACGTCTGGAACTATTATGTTATGGCACTGTCTTTCTTTTTGTCTTTCTATCTGTTTGTTTTCTGTCACATAATCATATAGTGCAATAAACTTTGTTCGCACTTGTGCAACACTTGTGCCTACACTCACCAAAACAGAGTTCTGCTCCGAACAAAAGTCCCAGAGAAACACATGCACAGAAACATACACAGTCAGATGGTCTGGTCCCGATGGGTGTATAAAGCAGCTGCTTGTTTTAAAATGCACTAAGATTGTAATTGTAGAAAATATTTCAGATGATAATGTTGTATTTTGCTTGAAACTTTTGAATTAGAATATCATAAAACTGAAGATTGAAGACCAGTTTAAAAGATGATAAAACTAATTCTGAAGACCAGTCTCAAATCTCAAGCATCTAGCATCTAGTTGCCATTTCAGCCAATCTAAGTTTTATGATCATGGGCAATGAGATTGGAGACCACTCTCAAATCTCAAGCATATGATAAGCTGTGCCCAAGGTTATAAAACTGAGCATGGAAACCAGTCTCAAATCTCAAGCATCTGATTGGCTGAAATGGCGACCAGTCGCCATTTCAGCCAATCAGATGCTTGAGATTTGAGACTGGTTTCCATGCTCAGTTTTATAACCTTAAACCATGATAAGCTGAAATAGATACAACTCATTATTTCAACCAATAAGATTCTAAAGATTTGTGACTGGTCACCAGTTTTAATTTTATGATCTTGCACCCTGATATGGGTAGTTGCTATGTAAAGATGGCTAAAACCCTGGGCGAGAATCCCAGTTTTAGCAATTTTGATGGTAGAATTCTTTACCTTGGTCAAGATAAGCAAAGAGAATTTAGAGCCACTATTTTAAGGAATGTCTTTTACCAGACCATTGAGAAAAGTTATTGAAAAAAAAACAAGCTTTTTGCCCATTCCTAGAAGTTTGAATTAAAAAGGACATGTGTGTAACAAAAGGTTTGTTTCTCATTAACATAATAAAATTGTTCATTTTTGTTTCACATTAGATGTACCACTGGTTCAGTAACTCACTTCAGACAAAAAATAGTAATTTGTATAAACAATGAAGTGTTCAAGCAATACTGATTTTACATTGTTTATATTGATACAAATACTTAACCTGTTACTCAATATAATAAATATTAAATGATAGTGCCTCTAGATGGGAGTGAACCTGCACCGTCACGGCGACAGCGCCTAGCCCTGCAATTCCTGCAACGCAACCGATTGAGCTAACTGCGACAACCCCATAAAAGGTTGATCCGATAGCCCTGATATACGTAACAATCACTGTATGACATCGGTATAGGGTTAATTTACTGATAACAGTACTGACTATATGTACGGGGAGACCTTTTACGGCCGCCACACTGCACAAATAGCACTACTGTGAATTTCAAATGATAGTGCCTCTAGCTGGGAGCGAACCCGCTCTGTCACAGCGACAGTGCCTAGCTCTGCAATTCCTGCGACGCAACCGATTGAGCTAACCGGGACAACCCAGAAAAGGTTGATCGGATAGCCCTGATATACTTAACAATCACTGCATGACATCTGTAACGGGTTAATTTACTGATAACAGTACTGACTATATTTTCGGGGAGACCTTTTACGGCCGCCACACTGCACAAATAGCGCTACTGTGAATTTCAAATGATAGTGCCTCTAGCTGGGAGCAAACCCGCTCTGTCACAGCAACAGCACCTAGCCCTTCAATTCCTGCGACGCAACCGATGTGCAATCGCAACAAGGCTGTTATCCCATGGGTGAAATCAAAAAGTGTCAAATTTTCTTAATAAACCAGTACTATTTTCCCTGTGAAAAAAATGTTGTTTTTTTTAAATTTTACTCTTAACGATTGTTATTTATCATGATTATATTTATAATATCTTTTGTTATATATTAGATACTTTTTTGTTTTATTAGAATTTGTTTGAAAAAGTTCCATTCTCGACATATAAAAAATAATTAAATATATACATGCATCATGAATGTACATATTAGAATTAAGACTATTGGGTTTGATTATTATTCGTTTTTCATGCTTCAAAAAGTGCACTTAAAAAAAAAAATATGGCGTCCATGGTGCGACAGCATTATATCGGAATACGGTCTTAAAGAGACCACGTTATAAAGATTCCGCTGTGTACTGTTAATGGGATGTAAAACAATGTATTTTTTATGTGGCCTCTGGGTCATGTTATCAGAGACTGGTCCAATTTTGTTTTATGATGCACTATTTGAAGTAAAAATGCACTGCCTTGCGAGAGAGTGTTTCATTTGAGGAAGATGAATTACTTGCATCCTTCAAGAAAGATGAAAATAGTCTGGGACATTGTATCACAACAGTGCCCAAGGTTATAAAACTGAGCATGGAAACCAGTCTCAAATCTCAAGCATCTGATTGGCTGAAATGGACGACGGATCTTCAAGCATTTTACTTTGAATCATTCTCGTCAGCACTTTCCGGACAACAAGCAACCACCATTTTCTTTGGTATCATTTTTATTTTGCAAGGGTTTAATTTTTGTATCTCATGCTAGGGCATATCCACAAATTAAAATCTCAGCAAAATTTAACCATTTACGCCATGAATATGCGTTTTATCTCATGAGAGACCAGCGAAGATCAAAATCTAAATGCAAACTGTAGATAGTGATTGTACTGCACTAGTGTGTATTTTTCTGGTTTGGATCTAAAAAGTTCACCAATGCAATAAAAATACTCTCCATAGAGTACAAGGTTAATCATTGAGTAGTGTGAATTATAAGAATAATACAACTATTCTACCGTCATTGTCTGAATATAAGCCACACTTTTTTCCCAGAATTCGGCAGTAAAAAGTTGGGGGTGCGGCTAATACACAGGTTTGGCTGCTTATAAATACATTATAAGCCATTTTGATCTGTTCCATCAGGTTTGGGGGTGGTGCGGCTTATACATGAATGCGGCTTATATTTGAACAATGACGGTAATTAATGCCTGCACAAAAACGTAATTTGCAGCTTCCATGCAGAAATTGTCCCCGCAAAATTACATGATACCACAAGTACATCTTTTAGCTGATAATACTCCTTAGATATAGCTTTTACCACATTGGAAGACATAGTTAATCTAGATCAACTGACAAATTTTTGCCTTATGATTTGGATCTACCCTGTTCATTAGGTCAGGGTTGTCACTAGAAATATTTTGAGCAGGCTCAATTGACTTTTGAGGAGGCCAGACTATGTGAGCGCCGAAGCAATGCTGGTGGCATACTTACCCTGCAAATTTTGAAAATGTAGACTTAAATCGTGACATCTGAGCCATTCTGGAGACATGATTGAAATGATTTGGACCAGTCAAAAATTGGGAAATTTATTTCAGAAACAAAGTTCGTTGCAACCATTATTCATCATATTTGTAAACATTTCTATGGAGATCTAATATCTTGCGACCCACTGAGCTCAAGAAATATCAACTTAACAGTAATTGAAAGTATTAAAATAAACTACATACTTATGAACTTTTTATTTAACTCAATGTTTTTTTAAATTTGAGGCGGCCCAAATTTCATTTGAGGCAGTCGAATCGGCCACCAGCCGCCTCCTAATGACAACCCTGTAGGTCATTTATGACTAAAAAGCAAACACTGTAGTTCTAGATCAGACAGCACTGATGTGCATGCTGATCTAAATCAACACTGGTCACCCATGTTATTAAATGCATATCCATGTAGTAAAGAGTTAAATCATCATAACAGAGGGTTGCAGATATTTGCAATGTGTATGACTCAGATTGTTGTAGCTGTTTTGACTGTGTTACAGGGAGAGGCCCTAAGACAAAGCCTGTTAACAAGGTATTATGGGAAACACAACTTGAACCGGCAGGATACAACGATGGCCTCGATCGGGCTTAGAGGATCCAAGGTTAAGGATGATAAAAATGCAGAACCCATTCCAAGAAGATCTGAGATGAAAATTCATGATGTGCAAGTAAGATTCTTTTTTTTTCTATCCGAATTGCAAAGGTAAAGATATGGGTTTATAGTCACCCGACTCACAGTTACCCTATCACTAAATATAAGTCATCCATTAACAGTTGGCACCGAAGGCAGCCACCTTATACTCCTCATAGGTAGCCATTTATACTTTTGGGTGGAGAGAAGCAATGAAGGTTTTATTTTTTGCTCGAGGATATTAGTCAGGACTGGGGCTTGAACCAGGGAACCCTCGATCCCTATGTGAGTGCTCTACCACTGGACTAACTGAATCCTTTGTCATAATTTTTGTCTAAGTTCATTTGATTTTGAACAGCATCCTTTTTTGTAATCCTACCTGACTTTTAACAGAAACTATCTGAACAAAACTGGTGCCTCCCACATGAATTATTCTGCAGTACAATATATCATGTTCTATATATTTTAGGTCCATCTGAACAAAGCGGGTGCCTCCCACCTGATAGTAGATCTTATAGTGAGGAACACAAATTACAAGATCTTCCGAGAGACCTTGGAACTTGGCATAGCTCTCCTCGAGGGAGGAAACACAGTTATACAGGTACATATGGTTCTAAGTTTATTAACCCTTTCCTCCGTATATAAGCCTTTTTATGCATGTGCGTCTAGTGTAGATCCAGATCAGTTGGCATATCCGTGCCATCTGATCAGGATCTGCACTGGTCGCATTTTGGTCAGAGGTAACCAAACAAATAAAAAAGCGAACAGTTTAGATCCTTATCAGACAGCATGGATGCGCCGGCTTATCTGGATCTAAACAGTTCACCCAGGCAGAAATAACCTTATGAATTGAAAAGTGAACAGCTTAGATCCTGATGTGCTGGCTGATCTGGATCTACACTGGTTGTATATGCAATAAAACCTGTATGTATATTATGTACTAAAGGGTTAATTACTGAAGTCAGTTTAAAACAAGAAAACAACAAGCTATATAAACTTACCTCCATATTTAACCCTTATGTCATAGGCAAACAGTTTAGATCCAGGTCAGCTGGCACATCTGTGCCATCTGATCAGGATCTATACTGTTCACTATTTGATTTATTAGGTTATTTCTGACCAAAATGTGACCAGTGCAGATCTTGATCAGACGGCGCGAATGTGCCGGCTGATCTGGATCTACACTGGTCGCACATGCGTAAAAAGGCATATGTATGGAGGAAAGGGTTAAGCTATTGACTCAATGGATGCATGGACTCCATGGATGCAGCTTATATGGGGCGCGCCGCGGGAAAAGGTACCTTCGGACAGTTGACGTCAATCTTTGAAATGACGTCATAAATTTGAGCAGACGACATTATTTATTATGCATTTCGCGGTAAAAATAACGTTTTATTGTCAAAACTTGTAATAAAATCACATTTTAGTAATAAGAAATTGATTTATGTTTGTAATTTCTTTCTAAATTTAGTAAAAACTAAAATATCACTAAAAATGACCAAAGGTACCTTTTCCCGTGACGCGCCCCATATGCCATGTGTGGCCAGTGTAGATCTGTACCATCCTGCTATCTAGGTGCTTTCTGATCTGGATTTACACTGTTTGCTTCTTGGTCAGGAATAATCTAGTGAATATGAAAGTGAACCGTGTGGCAAGACAAAATAAAAATTGATATGTATCTATTTCGCTGACTTAAAATAGAGATTCACAGTTTAAATGTTAAGAAGTTGGAATTGCACTCCAGAGCTACCTAACTATGTGGCAAGACAAAATAAAAATTTATACGTATCTATTTGCTGACTTAAAATAGAGACTCACCGTTTAAATGTTAAGAAGTTGGAATTGCACTCCAGAGCTACTTAATTGGTAATAAAACTGATGCAACTGGGAACACAACATTTAATAAAATTATTGAAATCTGTGTTAAACAAGAAAATAAAAAGCTGTTCATTGATTTTCTTTCAGCAATCCCTGTATGCCAGACTGAAAGGGGATAAAGACTCTGAGGTGTTTTTCCGAGTGTTTTATCAATACATGTTTGAGGCCCAGACAGAAATCAAGAACACAATTATGGTGAGCACAGCCGAGGCCTTAACAGAGAAAAAAGTGGAAGAAATCAAACAGAACACTGGGATATTGGCAAGACACAGAGGTGAGGTTACAAAGTCCTTGATTTTGATCAGCCCTGTCATAATAAACAGTTTTCATGCTTGGGTCAGTTTTGTGCTCAAAATGTATTTTTTTCAGTCATCAAACAGTGTTCCTTTTCATTGTAACAGTTTCAAAGGCAACATTAAGAGACTGCTTTGTCCACCTGCCACAAAAACTTCGCATTGGCTATAACTTTGCCATTTCGTAATATTTTTTCATTAAACTTCTAAGTTATATTGGTTATGACAACAAGGTTGTGACGGAGCCCATATCTTTAAGTCAAGATAAAATTTGATGGAGTTATGCCCCTTTCTGTACTTGGATTTGACACAAAAACTTAACATTGGCTATAACTCTGCAATTTGTTTTAATATTTTTTCATTAGACTTGTACATTTGATGGAGTTGTGCCCCTTTTATACTTGGATTTCATTACAAAAATTTAACATTTGCTACAACTTCACCATTTATCAATATTTCTTCATCAAATCTGTCGTGACATTTGCATCAGCTGATCTAGATCTACACTGGTTGCACAAGTGATAAAACCTGTATCTATAGAGTAAAATCTTAAAGACTTAACAGACAGAGAGAGAGAGGTCTTTAACCCTTTACTTCTTGTAGACACATTTTAAGGCATGTCCAACCAGTGTAGATCCAGATCAGCTGACACATTTGTGTGGTCTGAGTCTGATCTGGATCTGCACCAGAATGAAGGTTATAAAACTGAGATTGGAAACCAGTCTCCAATCTCAAGCATCTGATTGGCTGAAATGGCGACCAGTCGCCATTTCAGCCAATCAGATCCTTGAGATTGGAGACTGGTGTCCATGCTCAGTTTTATAACCTTGGGCACTGGTCCTATCTTGGTCAGAAAGGACCTAATGAATCTTAAATCCAGCAGTGTAGATCATGATTATAAGGCACGGATGTGCCAGCTGATCTGGATCTACACTGTTGGCCCACACAGTAAAGATGTACCGTCATTGTCTGAATATAAGCCGCACTTTTTTTCCAGAATTTGGTGGTAAAAAGTTGGGGGTGCGGCTAATACACAGGTTTGGCTGCTTATACATTGCATTAAGCCATTTTCATCTGTTCTATCTGATTTAGGAGGGTGCGGCTTATACATGAATGCGGCTTATATTCAAACAATGACGGTATCTATAATGGGATAATGAAGTTTAAAGTGTTCTCATTTCTTCTTTATAGAAGACACTGATACAGATGGGGATCCTTTGAATCACAACGGTCATGATGATGATGGTTCTCCGACGACGTTAGAAGATGCCCTGGCTGACAGGGCTAATCGTGAGAAGGAGGAGAAGAAACTTCCTGACAAGATCAGCATCATGGAACCAATCCTCCGGTTCCTGCAACTGCTGTGTGAGAATCATAATCCAGATCTGCAGGTGTGTTATTAAACACTTTACCCCATGGATATGCCTTTTATTCCATTTGTGTCAAGTGTAGGTCCAGATCAGACCTAGGATTGGCTTAGGTTGTCAGTACACAGAGATTTAGTTATTTTTTTCAAATTTAGGGGGAAGTCTTTTAGGATTTGGGCTGTCTGTATGAAACTCATAGGGGAAAAAAACTTCTCCCTTGACTGTGTAGAGGGAGAAGTTTTGGAAATTATGGAGACTATTTCTCCCAAGTCTCACTCAAAGCCTTTCCCTGTCATACTGCACATCTTTGCAGTTAGATCTGGAGCTGCATTGCTAATTTCTTCATCAGAAATAACCTAGTGAATCTAAAAGTGCACAGTTTGGATTCTGATCAGACTTGAAAGGATGTTCCGGCAGATCTGGATTAAAACTGGTAGCCCTGGAATATAAGCTGTGTCCCATGTTGTAAAAGTTTAAGGATTGAATTGGTAGTTTTGTGTGTTCGTCAGATATAAAAAATATTCAATTGGTAGGTGTCAATTTTCAAAAATATTAGGTTATTTATGAATGGCTTTTATTATAAGTATGCTCGAGATCATAAATTATTTTTGTCCAGATGAAAACAGCCTCAGGAAATAAATTGAACCTTGCAGATCACAAGATCAATTTAATATATTCATTTGTCTGCTGATAAGTACAGTAGTTTGCATTCTTTTCCAGTCAGAGCCAGATATAAGTAATAAAATGATTACTGTAATGATTTAAAATAAGTGATTACTGTTAGTCATTGGTGTAGCTGATTACTGAAATTGTATGTGCAAATGATTACTCTTAGTGGTAAGTGTAAATTATTTCTGTTAGGGGTTACATTAGGTTATTGTTATTAGTATTAAGTATTTAATGTTTGCTGTAATCACAAGAGGAAGAGTAACTGATGACTATAATTGTTAAATGTAAATGATTACTGTTAGGGGTTAAGTGATAATTGTTAGTAGTTTATGAAAGTGATAACCGTAAGAGTAAGTGTTATTAATTACCATAATTGGTAAATGATTACTGTAATGTTTACTTCTAATTTTCCAAGCCAAAAATCCTATTGTGTGATTGATTACTTTTAGTTGTATGTGTAAATGATAACTGTTGATGGTTGCTGTTAGTAATTGTTGTTAGTAGTTGATTAATGTATTACGATAGTTAATGTAACTGATTGCCATAAGAGATAAATATAAATGATTACTGTTAGAGGTTACTTGAAATTTTCACACCAAAACTTCTATTTTCAGAACTACCTCAGGGAGCAGCCACAGAACAAGACCAAGTATAACCTGGTGACCCAGACCCTACAGTTCCTGGACTGTATATGTGGGAGCACCACCGGCAAGCTGGGGCTGCTGGGGCTGTTCATCAATGATCTGAATGTGGGTTTGATCAATCAGACATTGACCACACTTACAGAATACTGCCAGGGACCCTGCCATGAAAACCAGGTAGGTATCAGACATTGACCACACTTACAGAGTACTGCCAGGGACCCTGCCATGAAAACCAGGTAGGTATCAGACATTAACCACACTTACAGAGCACTGCCAGGGACCCTGCCATGAAAACCAGGTAGGTATCAGACATTGACCACACTTACAGAGTACTGCCAGGGACCCTGCCATGAAAACCAGGTAGGTATAGAATCACTATAAGTTTCTTGCAAGAGTTAAGGTGAAAATGGAAATTATCTGTCACTGAGTTTAACTGTTTTTGCAGAAATAAGACTCTACCATGTTCCTGCTTAAACAGCTCACCATATATCACAGATTTTTATGCCCCCAGGAAGTGGGACATATAGACTTGCATGTTCGTCTGTCATTACGTCCTAAATGTTGTGGCATCAACTTCTTATTAACTATCAGATTAACTATTCTTTCAAACTTACACAGATGATCAAGCAGGATGTGTAGATGATCGTAAAGAAAAGATTTTTCCCATGGCTATTTTTTTACCATAGTTCTGGCCCCTTGTTACAAATGTTGTTTTAGCAGTGGAGGCATCATTGTCCCAGGACACATTCTAGTTCTATCTTAACTTTATGTTTCATGCTTGATACTTTTTTTGCAAACCTTTTTTTCCAACATGCTAGGCATATTTACATCAACAATTATAAATAAGCTAAAATGTATTTTCTGCCTGGCAGTTGATTTTGGCAACAAAAAAGAAGATGCAATGCTCTAAAATTATATGATTTTATTTTACATGATAATAAACCATCTTTACAAACTCAGCTTAAATTTCTATATTTCAATTGTTGTATTTCAGAATGCTATTGCCATGCATGAGAGCAATGGAATAGACATCATCATAGCCTTGGTTCTCAGTGAGATCAGCCTTGACCTTGTCCTTGAACTCAAGGTCAGTATTTTAAGTAAAGCTTTGTCCTTGAACTCAAGGTCAGTATTTTAAGTAAAGTTTTGTCCTTGAACTCAAGTTCAGTATTTTAAGTAAAGCTTTGTCCTTGAACTCAAGTTCAGTATTTTAAGTAAAGCTTTGACCTTAACCTTGAACTCAAGATCAGTATTTTAAGTAGAGTCTTGATCTTGTCCTTGAATTCAAGGTCAGTTTGTTAGCTACAGCCTTGACCTTATCTTTGAACTTAAGGTAAGTATGTTCACAGGTTTTCTCTGATTAACATTTACAATACTATCTGCACTAGTCAGAACTGTTACCTAAGGCTAAATGTTCACAGTCTGTTAGAATGAGAAAAATTGGTTCATGATTAAATTCTTAAAAAAAAAGGAAATACATGTAAGCAAAATTTACCATTCATTCTATGGAATAAAGCTGTTATCAATGGACAAACAGTATAGATCCAAATCATCTGCCACATTCATGCTGTCCAGTAAGGATCTACACTGTTCATTTATTCTTCAGTTATTTCTGACCAAAATGCAATCTGTGTAGATCCTGATCAGACAACACAAATGTGTTGTCTGATCTGGATCTGCACTGTTAGCTCATATGATGAATCCTTTATAGAGGAAGTAAAGGATTAAGGTGTATGTGAAAAAGTATTAATCATGTATTACCTCCAAAAAATTCTTTTCAGCCAGAATTCAAATTTAAACCTTGAAAACTTCTAATCCAGAGTTGAATGTCTGTTTCAGAACAATGCCTCTAAGCTGCTTTTGGCGATCATGGAGAGCAGACACGACAGCGAGAACGCGGAGAGGATTCTAGTCAGCATGAGCCCGCTACAACTGGTAACGGCATCATTATTTCAAGCTAAAACTGTCGCTTAAAATTTTCTTACTACTTTCCTTATAAATGGCTTTGCTTCCAGTTGAACTACTTTATACAGTGAAAATGTGTCTTTGGTCAGTGAATTTACTAGCATAGTCAGAGTTTGCTATGCTTGCTTTTAACCCTTTCCTCCATAGATACACCTGTATTGTGTGGAGGAACAGTTTAGATCCAGATCAGCCAGAAAATCCATGCCATCTGATCAGGATCTAAACTGTTAGCTATTTGATTCATTAGGTTACATGTATTTCTGATCAAAATGTGACCAGTGCAGATCCTGATCAGATGGGATGGATGTGCCGGCTAATCTGGATCTACACTGGTTGCTCATACATAAAAATACGTATATGTGGAGGAAAGGGTTAAAGCAGCACTGCTATCTTTCATTTTCATGCAATTTTGGAGGGATTTTGGAATTTTCATACCAGTATTAAATATAATTATTATATATTTGATGCCATTTTGAGCACCTTTGAGGTTTTTTGTCTGCAACATTTATGACGTCATTTCTAGGAACAACATACTGGTACTGATCCCAAGGACACACTTTTTCTGGCATGCTTCTGTTAATAACACACAGGGTTTCTGTTTTTACATTATTTTTTGGTTCCAGGACATTTCCAACCAAGATGAAAAAACTGAAGGAGTAAACATGAAACCTTACAATTTTCAGATCATTCTCTAAAACAAGCACATATTTATTTAATCCTTATCTCCATGTTGTGGCAGTTATCACATGAGTAAACATTGTAGATCCACGTTAACTCCATCTGATAAGGATCTGCACTGATCCCTTTTAATTCATTATGTTATTCTGATATGATACACCTTTCTTGCGAGGGCGAACAGTTTAGATCCAGATCAGCCGGCACAACCATGCCATCTGATCAGGATCTGCACTGTTCACTATTTGATTAATTAGGCAACCATTGCAGATCTCGATCAGACTGTACTAATGTGCCGGCTGATCTGGATCTATACTGGTCCCACATACGTAAAAATTTGTATATAATATTATGGAGGAAAGGGTTAAGTAACTACTTATTTTGTGGAAGTTGCAAATGTCCTGGACAAAATTTACTTTATATCCATAGTGAATCAAATTTCTGACGCAACACTGCAGAAATTCACCAATCTAATAAGTGTGCTCAGTTATAAGGAATTTTATCTCCAACTATTGCTATGAGAGATAAATTTCCTAGTCAACAGTCTTCTCTCTCATGAAAATTAACTTAAAGAATAATAATAAGTGGTTTTAAAAATAGAAGGACTATTGCAGATGTTGCAATGGAAATTTGTTTCAATAAATTTTGTTCGGATTTTCGCTTTCATATTTTTCAGTGTTTCCTATACTGCAAATTTATTAGTAAAATCTATTAACATGGTACTTACTTCAGTGGATTTCCTGAACCAATTGTTCCACAAATTTAAACACCTGCAAAGTATAGAAGCATAATTTTATATACATACATGTTTATTTTCAAAAATTTAAAATCATGAATTCAACAAGCCAAAAAAAGTCACTTTAACAAAAACCATATAATTATAAGACAACTAAAAAACTGTGATTGGTTATTCTTACATAGGCAGCACACATGTCTGTGTGGTGGAAGGAGATGGTAATCCAGCAGTTATATACTGGACACACACATCCTTATAAACCGATTTTAAAAACACGTCCATGTTTTGCAGCACACTCCCAACACCTCCCCCCACCCATCACACTTTACTGTCAGAACAAGCTCAGTAATGGGTGGAAAAACATTGTTCTTGAAATTGCTTATTTTTACATTTATTTTGCCTGTAAACCCATTTCTTCCATGGATGCAGCTGCTATCCCATATGTGACCAGTAGAGATCCAGATTAGTCTGCACATTTGTGTACCGTATATACTCGCTTATAAGGCGTACGGTACGATCAGAACACATCATAGTATGTCATAGTTATGAAGTTGCATAGAACACAGGCAACTAAAAAAAATACGGTATCTAAGATAACCACACTGGAAACAGATCAATCTTGCGGATACGTGTTGTACTATATTGAAATCATTCATAGAATATAATAAATTGAAGTATTCCACTCTGAACCGTGAATAGGCAGCTTGAAAGCTAGTATATCATTGGTTATGTATTTTTCTTTATGTAAGCACTTGCACTTTTAAATGCTTTACATGACTTGTATGTCAGTTGTGATAGCTCTACAAATTTTTGTGTAAATTTAAACCCCTTTACTCCATATATATGCATTTGAATGCATGTGAGACCAGTGTAGATCCAGATCAACTAGCACATCTATGCTGTCTGATCAGGATCTACACTGTTCACTTCTTGGTCAGAAATAATCTAATCAATCTAAAAGTTTGCAGAACAGTGTAGATCCTGATCAGACAGCATGGATCTGGATAATATACATTGCTTGCCAATGCTATAAAAATTATATATGTGGAGCAATGGGTTAAATGCTTTTCAAGATTTGTATGCCAGTGGTAACAGCTGTAGAAATATTTGTGAAAATTGTTGCCATGGTAACATGATATATCCCTACTAGGTGGAAACAATGCTGGGAACGTTTAAACAAGCTTTGGCTGAGGGAACTGTAACTTGCGACCAGGTTTATAATGTATCAAGCATGACTTTTTGTTGTTCTAGCCCAGTTTTCAGAGCTAATCTATTGTTTTAGGGGTGGGATGACATGCTGACTGGATGTACATTTTGTTATCAGTTGAAAGATACTGATTATTTGTGATTTTAATTTAAGCTTGAGAAATTTTCTAAATAAAAAAATATTAAGCATGCAGATATAACTTGCTATATGGTTTTCCTTACATTGCAGATACATAACAAAATAATGACTTTGACAATTTTTACATTCGAACTGCTTTCTGTTTCCATTCGCTCCATTTCCTTTATACTCTTTTACCCTGTACATTTACAATTCTATTCCTACTCCATTTACCCCATACCTATTCCATTCTGTTCCAGCTTAATTCCATTTCTTCTCCATTCACCCAGTACCCACTCCATTCCTTACCTGCTCCAATCACCCAGTACCCACTCCATTCCTTTCCTGCTCCAATCACCCAGTACCCACTCCATTCCTTTCCTGCTCCAATCACCCAGTACCCACTCCATTCCTTTCCTGCTCCATTCACCCAGTACCCACTCCATTCCTTTCCTGCTCCATTCACCCAGTACCCACTCCATTCCTTACCTGCTCCAATCACCCAGTACCCACTCCATTCCTCCCCTGCTCCATTCACCCAGTACCCACCCCATTCCATTCCTGCTCCATTCACCCAGTACCCACTCCATTCCATTCTTGCTCTATTCTGTTCTTGCTTTTTTCCATTCCTGCTCCATTCACCTTGTACCCACCCCATTCCATTCCTTCATTAGTCGATTCTTGCTCCATTGTCCATTCTTGCTCCATTTCCTTTCTGCTCCATTCACCCCATACCTACTTCATCCCATTCTTGCACCATTTCATTCCTGCTTCATTCACCCAATATCTTCTCCACTCCAATAATGTTCCATTTGGTTACTGCTGCATTCTGTTCCTGCTCCATGTATCCCGTACAAACTTCATTTCATTCCTGATCCATTCTGTTCTGCACCATTCCATTTCTGCTCCATTCCATTCCTGCTCCATTTTTTTCCTGCTCCATTCCATTTCTGCTCTATTCACCCCATACCCTCTAATTCCATTCCAGGACCTGCTCCACTCAGTTCATGCTTCATTTATTCAATACCCACTCTATTCCATTCCTGGTCCATTCCTTTTGTGGTTGATTCACCTCAAACCCTACATTCCTCCTGTTCCATTTAGTCTCTTGCTCCATTCTGTTCCTGTTCCATTCACCCTATACCTATTCCGTTCCTTTCCTGCTACAGACTGATCCTTTTTCATTCACCTTATACCCACTCCATTCTATTCCTCCCGCTCCATTCATGCCATTCATGCTCCATTCACCCCATACCCTCCAGTTCATTTCTGCTTCATTCAGTACATGCTCCATTTCCTTCCTACTCCATTTTCCATATAACCACTCCGTTCTTTTCCTATTCCTTTCCTTCTTCATTCACCCCTTACCCACTCCATTCTGTTCCTACAGTTCTGTTCTGTACTACAAGTAAGATTCCTCTAAATTTCTTTAAAAAATGTATTAAGACTGTACTACATTTGGTAGGAATGATAGTATAACATTGTTTTTAACCCTTTCCTGTTACACCTTTATTGCTAGGGCGAACAGTTTAGATCCAGATCAGCCAGCACATCCTTGCCATCTGATCAGGATCTAAACTGTTCGCTTTTTGATTCTTTTGGTTATTTCTGACCAAAATGCGAACCAGTGCAGATCCAGATCAGACGGCATGGATGTGCTGGCTGATCTGGATCAACACTGGTCACACATGTGTAAAAATGCGTATATATCAAGGAAAGGGTTAATGAAGAAAATATTGAATAATTTAGAAGACACTTCCTTTTAGAACTTATTGTTCCTGAATGGAAATGCATATTTATTCCAGTTAAAATATAAATAGCATAAACATTATAAATGGAACTTTTAGGCAATATTTAGCTCTGGGAAGTTTTTAAAGATAGCACAGACTAGTGTGTCAGTCATCAGTCATTTGTTATCCTTGGACTAATTAAATCCTGGTCTTGGATGCTGGAAAATCTGCCCATGCTTTACATTATGTCTGTCCAAAAGAGCGTCCTTCACCTTCCGTAATGACACAGCTATAAATAACTAAAAAAATCAGCCCCTCATGTTTGCCCAACTATACCCAAGGGCAAGGGGATCTGGAATTACAAATGACTGATGGATAGAAATAGAATAGAATGATTGTTTGGCATGAAGCAAAAATTGTCATGCACACACACAATGTATGTGGATATATACTGTGAGAAATGAACTATAATTATGTAGTGAAACAGACTTATTGTAAAGTGATTGCACAGTAGTTATAAGCACACCTAACTACCATTGGATTGAAGTTGTTTGGATGATTTTACGGCCAGTAATCGACTGTTATCTCAGTCAATAAGGAAAAAGTGAATTTTTCCCCTAAAGTTTTTGGTAAAACATTTCCAATTCAAAGTTTTTATAATAAATGTTTCTTTGTAAAATAACCAAATTAGCCTTCTGAATAGTGATATTAACATGCTACTTTGATACAGTTTAGAGCATATTAATGAAAATATACCTGACTTTTATTGTTTCATGTATTTATTTTTTCCCAATTACAGAATCTGATATAATATGGGCAAAATTCCAAATTTGGGAATATGTTTCATGTTCCAAACTTTGAAAGAATAATAACTCAGCACTATATACATTATAACTTGCACATTAAATTTTTATAACTTACATACATTAATCTTACTGCATACTGAGGAAAATAGAATTAACCCTTTCCTCTATAGATACACCTTTATTGGATGGGCGAACAGTTTAGATCCAGATCAGCCGGCACATCCGTGCTGTCTGATCAGGATCTGAACTGTTTGCTTTTTGATTCATTAGGTCATTTCTGACCAAAATGCGACCAGTGCAGATCCTGATCAGATGGCACAGATCTGCGGACTGATCTGGATCTACACTGGTCGCACATGCATAAAAATGCGTATATATGGAGGAAAGAATTAAGTCCACTTTCTGTTTATCACCCTTGAGAAATGGTAATAAGCTTAATTTGTGTTACTTACCCATTTAAAAATAGTAATACAGGCAATCTAGACAATATATTGGATTTCAAAGAAGTTCAAAGTTTAGTGTTGTTTTTATATCTAAATAAATATCGATTTTGAAAAATTTAATGCCCCACCTCACAGGGGCATTTATTAAGGTAATTACAGTTTTTGAGACAAATCACCATGATTTTTAACTTACGATCTGTTAGCCATAAGTACAGCCTTTTATCTGATGTTCGAACAGTGTAGATTCAGATCTGTGCCGTCAGATCAGGATTTACACAGTTCACTGTTAGATTCGTAAGCCTTCGGTTATTTCTGACCAATTAGCGGACAGAGCAGATTCAGATCGAAGGCACAGATATGCTATCAGATCTTGGTGTATATTGGTCACACATGAAATTAGACCTGTTTGTATGGTGGGAATAATTCATTTGATTTACATGGCAGGTGGATGTGGCGAAGCGAGCGTTCCAGTCCGAAGATGCCGTGGAGGAGGAAGAGGAGGACAGGGAGGCGTCGCCCAAAGCTGTCGGGCACAACATCTTTATCCTAGCCAAACAGGTAACTAACGTTGCCAAAAGCTGTTGGGGACAACATCTTTATCCTAGCCAAACAGGTTAATAACATCGCCCAAGGCTGTTGGGCACAACATCTTTATCCTAGCCAAACAGGTAACTAACGTCATCCAAAGCTGTTGGGCACAACATCTTTATCCTAGCCAAACAGATAACTAACGTCCCCCAAAGCTGTCGGGCACAACATCTTTATCCTAGCCAAACAGGTAACTAACATCCCCCAAAGCTGTCGGGCACAACATCTTTATCCTAGCCAAACAGGTAACTAACATCCCCCAAAGCTGTTGGGCACATCAAACTGTAAAATTTTATAGCTTATAATAACACATTTGTGATGATGCTTACTTCTTGAGGTTAGGGTCACACTTGATAGAGTTATGCCCCTTTTAGTTCTTGGATTTGTTATTCTGAGAAAAGTACTATAGGGAAACTAAACACCCATCTAGTTTTATATAGTGACAAATCATTGTTTACATAAATGTGTTGAAAATAGATTTTGAAGCTGGAGGTATTGATGTCAAAAAAGGAGCATTAAAAAATCTTTCTCAAATGTTTATTTGGTGGTACAAAAAGTGCTGAAGACGTGTGACCTACCTGAGGTGTACCACAACACTAGCTTTGGTGAAAAAATAGTACAAATGCCTGTTGGTGACTGTTTTACAGATAGTATGCTTATGAAAGATATCTTTAACTTTGCTTTCAGTTATCACAGCACAATAAGGATCTGGCAGGCCTGTTGAAGCCATGTGGAGACCTGTACGGGGATCAAGCTCTCGAGTTCTATGCCAAACATACAGCTCAAATAGAGGTATAACCCTGCTTTTATCATATGATTTTAATCTAAAACTCCGCAGTCCCCATAGATATGACTTATTGCATGGGCAAACATTGTAGATCCAGATTTGCCATCTGATATGGATCTGCACTGTTTGCCTTTAGATTCATTCGGTTATTTCTGCCCAAGAAGTTAACAGTCTAGATAATGATAAGGATGTGATTAACATTGCATGCACATGCAAAAAAACCCATATAGGGTTAATATCTTTGCAATCGAAAATTGGGGCTTTTACGTTAAAGTTATTGTTCTTATATCATGATGTTTATATATGACTTGTTAAAACTTGTGTCTTTTAATTTTCCAGATAGAATGACTGAAGAAATGTGGTAAAATTATTTTCCCACAAATAAACCTAAATTGGCAGTAAATTTTACAATAAATATTATTTTCAGATTGTCCGACATGACAGGACTATGGAGAAGATTGTGTTTCCTATCCCAGAAATCTGTGGGTTTCTGACGGAGGAGACAAAACACCACGTGTTCAACACAGCCGAGCGAGATGAACAAGGCAGCAAAGTATCCGACTTTTTCGAGAGAGTTGAAGATATGTACAATGAAATGATCTGGCAAAGAGATCTCAGAGGTATGTATGTATGTAATTCTGGAGTTTATGCTCACCAACACTGTGTCTCAGATGCTTATCCCTGATTTCGACATCCACAAAGATTGCCTCATCAAAACAGTGTACTGATTACTTTGTGCTGGCAAATGTTTTTTTAACCCTTTCCTCCATAGACACACCTTTATTGCATGGGCAAACAGTGTAGATCCAGATCAGCCGGCACATCCGTGAGTCATTCATGTACATGTAAGAATTATTACTTCCGGTTTTGTTTATTTGCTGTTTCATGATCAAAATTGCACTTAAAAAAGTAGGGGATCCATGGTGCGACTGCATTATAAGGGGCCATGATCATAAGTGGACTGCATTATAAAGAGTTTGCATTCAATATTTATTTCATAAATATATAACAGCTTATTACATGTGTTACTATAAATAGTAACAAATTTACATTGCGACCGGAAGCGTTATTCAAGGTCGCAGGGCATTACTTTATGAGAGGGAGGGCCATTATCGATAATGGCCCTGCGATTTTATTTTTAGGTTTTCAAGTGTTATCATTGGTTTAATCACATTTCATCATTAAAACAAGAATAAATTGTACATACCCGTAAAATATTTCCAATTTAAAATCACTTCTTTCCTTTTTCTTTTCCATTCATTTGTACCATAATATTCAAAAAGCTAGCCTTAAAGCCTGGTGTAAAATAAGCTCGCAGCAGAGGTATAAGAATGAAACACTCTGAAATCATTGCATTTACAGACTCGTACCACGATTATCACTTCTAGCATTCACATACCTGCCATATTTCTGGAAAGCATTCCAGGGGATTTGGTTCAAAATTCCAGGGGATTCCGATATAATTCCAGGGGATTTTTTAACGCGGCTAATCAAGCGGAATTTACTAGAAACTAAACTAAGATGCAATATTAAATATATTTATCCTCATTTATTTAAACAATATTTTTATTAAGTTTTTTTTGTAACAGGGTGTCAGCACATAATAAAACTATATAAAACAAACACTATATGACAAACTCTGATGTGCATAGCACAGACTAACATCAGTTAGAACAATTATTTAAGTTAACTAACATGGACTTGGATGTTATTAACTTGCTGAAGATGCTGAGTTCGAATTTAACGCTCAACATATGGTCTCTGCAGTCAAACCAGACCAGGAGTCAGTCTGGATCTTTCTAAGTATGCTAAGGGGGTTTGTTTAGGAAAGTCTTTGTGTATTTACATTATAATTTCTATTTTCTGTTCAAAATCCCCATGAAAATTAAATATTGCTGCCCAAAAATTGTGTTCGAGCAACACTACTGAATCTGGATCCGTCCCTGAATATATCAAATGTTGCGGCTTGTCTATTATATTTTTATTCCAAGGATGCAAGAATCGGCTTGACTGGCCATTTCTTCCTACTTTGTAATTAAAAAAATATTTGTAAACGTGCCAAATCATTAATTGTTGGTCAAAAGACGAATAATTTGTATCCGAAAGTGTCCCATTATCCGGCTATACACATATTTTGGACATCATAAAAAAACCTTCAATCCTTAAACAAGTCCGCTAATTGTACATAAAATAGACGGTATATTTGTGATTTCATTCACACCTATGCAAACAATCAATTATCCAATAAACAATCCTGTTAAGTGTCAATTCTCACTAAATAATCGATAATCCTCTCGGTGACACTAATTAGACGAATTCGGAACGTTTTGACACAACCGTTAGGAGTCCGAGATACGTAACGGTGTATTCGGCGTTTAGACAAATGTCTGATGAGAGCAACAAAAATGCATTTTTTATAATTTTTTTCTTAAGTTTTGTTAATTCCAGGGGATTTTCGTCTCCCGCCGGGGGGGCCAGGGGATGGCTCTGAATTCCGAGGGATTTTTCCCCCCGCCGGGGGATATGGCAGGTTTGCATTCACAGTTTAGCAAATCCCTATCTTTTCCCTCGAGTTAAAACAAATTAAACAAACGGTACTGAATGAAATAGTAAACATTCGTTAAATGACGTCACATAAAAACTCAAATGACATCATGATGTACATAGTAATTGTATCATTGAAAGTGTCCAAATCAAGTACGAAGCGAAGGGAGATTAACGTACACATGTAATAAATAGGTAAATAAATGGGCAAGCAGTACCACTTGTCGATAATGGCCCTGCCTTATAATAATGTCCCTCGGGCCATTATTCATATGACAGGGCCATTATCGACAAGTGGCACTGCTTGCCCATTTATTAACCTATACATAAAGGCAGGTGAAGTGGTATTTATTGATGTCATCTTAGTGCAATAACTTTTTATTTCAATGGTACTTATACTGTTTTTGAGCTAAGGTGACATAAGGTAAAATAAAATTATTTGTGTTTCAGCAAACCCATACTTGTCCTGGTTCAGCAGTCACATGTCATTCTGGGGGAATATAGCCTTCAACTTCGCTGTTCTCATCAATCTACTAGTGATATTTTTCTACCCATTTGAGAGCAGCAAGAGAGGTAACTCCTTCATTTGTTCATTTGTTGCGATTTATAGTTTAGATGTTTTCAGCTTGATTGCAGTATGTATCCTTGATCGTAACTTTTAACCATGGGTACAGCCTACAGTTACCGTTGTAGATCCAGATCAGACTGCAGATCCAGATCTAGCTTTTAGATTTGTTAAGTTACTTCTGATGTGAACAGTATAGATCCTTATCAGACTGCTCAAAATATAGGATCTATTCAGACTATATCAAGTCTTTTCAATTAAGTAATTGCTGAGAGAATCTCCATGATTTATTGCATCAACTGACGCTTGCTGCTGAACTTGGGCATTTTTATTTTAAACTTCGACTCTTTTTGTTACTTAAACAGTGTTATTTAAATTAAAATTCTTTCACATTATTGCAATGGCTTTTTAATTAACTATATTGATACTTTCCTTTGTGCCAGTAACATTATGCACAAGGAAACACTTTATGACACTTTTCACAGTCACTACCATGTTGAAATTAAGATATGTATTAGTATTTATTGCCTTTGTCAGTAAATCTAATGAACTCATACTACAGTAGAATTCGGTTATTTGAATAGTCCATTTGTCAGAACCCTTGATTCAATTAACCGGAGTATTATAATATACGGAGCTTACAGATTCTATCCAGTTTTTGGTTTCGTTCGTATCTCCGCCATTTTTCGTCGGTGCGTCATGAGAAATACGCACTTGTGAAATTCGCTTACACCGTAACTACAGCGTGACGTTAATAACTACATGTGGTGAAATCAAAGATAAAAAAGATATTGTAAATAAATACACTGCGATCCGTTATATTGTGATATCCAATAAATCGCGCTTGGTCCGTGGATCACATTTTTTTGTACATTTACAATCTATATGTTTGTTCATTCTTCGTGGCAGGTAAAAAGATCAAATGATTAAATCAACGTTGCCGACAAATTCATGAAACGCACGCTTTTTTTCGTGTCGTATTACGTCATTATCGACGAAGGTTGTTTATTACATTTGTAGGCAGGGATTTAAGAGGCAATGTACAAGTTTTCCAACGGATACAATTTAACGTCAAACGTATGAAAATAAATGAAAGTTTTTTTTTACAATTCTGTTGCTTCTGATTTGACATGAAACCACTTTGTGCCGAACAATTGCCAAAAAATAGGTGCGAAAAACACCAAGCTGATACTGTACTGGCAGAATTTCGTTCATGAGATAAACCGCAAATTAGCGATAATTAGCGAAAATTAATGCAAGCCGCTAACCATAATAGACATTGAGCAGGAAACGTCAAAACAGTTTGTTGTTCTGACATTACCTGCTCATCGAGATACCGAGCAGGTATTTTTCTGTTTTATGTTTCTTTCCTTTTTTACGAATAAAATAATTTTTATTCAAGAATTTCCCGTATTCCATAAAACGTAATCATCTAATGAACAAAAACAAATGAAAATTCTCGATGCGGGGAAACTCGTTATGTGACGTCATTGCTATAAATGTACACGGTAAACACGCGTGCCAGTGAACAGAAGTCATTATTTTAAATAGGTGATAAACAATGACAATAAATTTATCGAGTTTACCGGATAATGAACATTGCCTTGGGGCAGAAACGTGTGAATTTCAAGTAGGATTAGCGTCGTAAGGCGTTGTAAGGTGGGAAAGTGTTATCTTAATAAACGAAATGCATGCGGTGACCTATTCAAATAAAGAGATTTTTTAGCATAGAAATAGATAGAAATGGTTTTGTGTTTTAATATTCTACTATATTAAGCGAAATATTCAAATAACCGCTATTCAAATAAGTGGAATGTACTGTATTTTAAATTGACCATTTAAATGTTTTACAGAACTTGACTCCCGTTTGTCAGGCCTAGTATGGACGGCCATGTTGGCTTCATTCGCACTTGTAATCACCATAGCAACACCATCGAGCATCATCACTCTAATAGCATCCATTATTCTACGCATGATATTTTCGGTTGGAGTGGAACCAACACTATGGCTGTTAGGAGTGCTAAATGTGAGTTGTTCAACTACAGACTTAGTTACTGGAGTTGCTTTCCCCGTAGTGGATTATTTTATGCATATTTTATAAGGCCTGTTGCAAAACATTTATTAAATATTAGCAAAAGAGTAATGAGCAAGTCTTCCTTTTAATATTTCATTGAAAGAGAATATAGTTACTTGCATAATAGATCTGTTTTATTGCCTGTGTTGTAATTTTTGCAGATGATTTGTAATATAACTAGTTCACAAATATTAAACCTTGTTTTGCACATTTTGATGCCACATTTTGTAGATTTTTGATGTTTGACTTAAAAATTTTAATTTGACATTCTAATAGCAATTAATTACAAATTATGCATGAGACATCTATTTTTGATACAGAAAATCTTTCATCGGAAAAAACTGTTTTTACAAAACCTCATCTTACCCCAACAGTTTCCCTCACTCTCAGATTTGTTCATGTTCATCTTGTACTCACAAAAGATACTATTATTCTTGCATACTGGATAAGTGTTTCCGCATGATTTTCTAAAGAAAGAAAATCTTTTGGGAAAAGATACTGTTCACTTGGTACATGAGTAATGTCATGTCATGTATCTGCAGTAATGTATTCATGTTTGTGAAAAGAAAAAATGTCAAAATTTCAGCATAAGAAACTAAATTTAGATTGTAAACCTAAACAAAAATGTTATGAACAGTAAAAGGTATGCAAGAATAAGTATCTTGCATGAGACATTAGGTAAAGATAGAAAAATCTTTCAAATTGGGTGAACTGTTTTGGCAGGAACTCGGCAGAGCCTTGGAAGATTTTTCCATCTTCACACTCATGCAAGATACGTATAATCTCGTAAAGAATGATTCTGCACAAATAATACTGTCTGAAAACAGATAACACTTGATTTAATCAACAGGTCATCAACAAAGGTATTTTCCTAATCAGTATGATGGGTAACAGAGGGACGTTCAACAAACCATGGCGACAGGTGATCACAGACTTCCAGTTTGTCTATCACGTGATCCACCTCATACTTTGTGTTCTAGGCCTCTGTGTTCATGAATTCTTCTACAGTTTGTTGGTAAGTAAAAAAAAACATGATATGGGTATATTATTGTGTCGCTCTTGAAGGAAAGACAATACAAAAGGATTGCTTTGTCCATCCATCCATCATGGGGCATATATGGCCAAGTGGTTAAGGTTTCTGACTAAGAATCACTTACTGTTCATCGCTGTAAGTTCCAGATCTACCATGGTCAAGATCTGTCATGTGAGGAAGCTAACCAGCTAAAACTGGTAAATAACAACAACAACATCCATAATGATTATGAAATCTTAATGTTGACTATAAAGTAGCCAATTCTTAAAATGTCTAAATTGTCTATAACAACAAGATGCCAAATCTTTAGGTCAAGGTCACTTTTGAAAAAGTTATGCTACTTTCTGTACTTTTGTCAAGAAAATATAACTTTGGCTATATCTTTTCCATTTCAAAATTATTCTTCATAAAACTTTTCAATTATATTGCTTATGACAACAGGGTTATGATGATGCCAAAAGTATTAGGTCAAGGTCAAATTGAACATTATGCTACTTTTTGTACTTGCATTCATTATCTATAACTTAGCCATTTCTTGATTTTTTTTCGGCCATAATGATAACTTTTTTAGTAAATAATCATTCAGTTAAGGTTGTCATGTAGTGATGATCATGTTAACCAGGATTGGCCACACAACTGTTTTTTGGTCGATAGCATGCTTGGAGTTGCATGGTTAGACACTATCACCTTATGGCACAGGTTTAATATATCACTCTCAACATCTAAAAGTGTCTGCGTTCAGTCAGTGGTTATATACCATTCCCTTTTTCATGTCGATTATTTGTATAATCTAACAACTCTTAAGTTTGTTTGTGAAATTATAGCTAAAAGATCAAATACTTTCCAATTTCCAGTTACTGGACGTAATACACAGAGAAGAGACGTTGATTAATGTGATAAAATCAGTCACGAAAAATGGACGGTCCATCGTCTTGACTACAGTGTTAGCGTTCATTCTTGTCTACATGTTTTCCATCCTCGGATATATATTTTTCCAAAGTGATTTCATCATGGAAATTGACCCACTTCCGCAGCTAGTGCAGAAAAGTAAGTTGGTCCTAGTTTGTTTCTTTATTATGCCCCCGCCATGAAATGGCGACAGGCATTAAGAGTTGCTCCTGTCCGTCCATTCGTCCGTCCAATATTCTCGTGAACACAACTCCTCCTACACTACTGGTGGGAATTTAATGAAACTTGACCACAATGCTTGGCCTGATATGTTGTTGTGCATAAAGGTGGGGTTTCGCTCTTACATGTTCCGTTCAGAAGTTATGGCTCTTTGATACTTCCATTTACATTAGTTTTAATAGGAGTATATCTCGTGAACACAACTCCTCCTACACTACTGGTGGGAATTTAATGAAACTTGACCACAATGCTTGGCCTGATATGTTGTTGTGCATAAAGGTGGGGTTTCGCTCTTACATGTTCCGTTCACAAGTTATGGCTCTTTGATACTTCCATTTACATTAGTTTTAATAGGAGTATATCTCGTGAACGCAACTCCTCCTACACTACTGGTGGCAATTAAATGAAACTTGACCACAATGCTTGGCCTGATATGTTGTTGTGCATAAAGGTGGGGTTTCGCTCTTACATGTTTCGTTCAGAAGTTATGGCCCTTTGATACTTCCATTTACATTAGTTTTAATAGGAATATATCTCGTGAACGCAACTCCTCCTACACTACTGGTGGGAATTTAATGAAACTTGACCACAATGCTTGGCCTGATATGTTGTTGTGCATAAAGGTGGGGTTTTGCTCTTACATGTTCCTTTCAGAAGTTATGTCCCTTTGATAATTCCATTTACATTAGTTTTAATAGGAATATATCTTGTGAACGTAACTCCTCCTACACCTCTGCTGGGAATTTGATGAAACTTTACCACAATGCTTGGCCTGATATGTTGTTGTGCATAAATTAGGGGTTTTGCTCTTACGTGTTCCGTTCAGAAGTTATGGCCCTTTGATACTTCCATTTACATTAGTTTTAATAGTAATATATCTTGTTTCTTATATTTTGTGTTAAGCAAAATATGCATTTTGCCCATAACTTTAAAACTACTTGAGATACTGCCTTGAAACTTGAAATATATTTTCACCATCAAAATCTACATCATAACCAACAAGACCCATAACCCTGCTTCCAATATTTTTCAAATTATGCCCCTTTTTCACTTACATTTTGTTTTAAGAAAAATATACACTTTGCCCTTAACTTCATTTGGAATGGAGGGATTTCAAAATAACTTGGCACAAATGTTCACCATAACAAGGCGGTGTGTCTTGACAATATCCATGCCTGTAGGTCCCAGGTCAAGGTCACTGTTACTAAAAATAGAATTTTCGTGCAAAATCTTGTCCGCTCTCTAACTTTGTTATTTCTTACTGGATTTTTAAATAACTTGGTATAATTGTTCACCATATCAAGATGGTATGTCACATACATGCCCAAGCCTTTAGGTCGAAGGTCAAGGTCACTGTTACTAAAAATAGAATTTTCTTCTCCGGACTGTTACTTTGTTATGAATGGAGGGATTTCAAAATAACTTGGCACAAATGTTCACTATGACAAGGCAGTGTGTCCGCACAATACCCAAGCCTGTAGGTCCAAGGTCAAGGTCACTGTTACTAAAAATAGAATTTTCTTGTCCGGGCTGTAACTTCATTATAAATGGAGGGATTTCAAAATAACTTGACACAAATGTTCACCATGACAGGGTGGTGTATCGCGTACCATGCCCATGCCTGTAGGTCAAGGTCACTGTTACTAAAAATAGAATTCTCTTGTCCGGGCTGTAACTTTGTTAGGAATAGATTGATTTCAAAATAACTTGACATAAATGTTCATCATGACAAGATGGTGTGTCCCGTACCATGCCCATGCCTGTAGGTCCAAGGGCAAGGTCACTGTTACTAAAATAGAATTTTCTTGTCAGGGTTGTAACTACGTTAGGAATAGAGTAATTTCAAAATAACTTGGCAGAAATGTTCACCATGACAAGGTGGTGAGTTGTGTACCATGTCCATGCCTGTAGGTCCAAGGTCAAGGTCACTGTTACTAAAAATAGAATTTTCTTGTCCGGGCTATAACTTTGTTTCGAATGGAGGGTTTTCGAAATAACTTGGCACAAATGTTCACCATAACAAGGCGGTGTGTTGTGTGCATTACCCATGCCTGTAAGTCCAAGGTCAAGGTCACAGTTACTAAAACTTGAATTTACTTGTTCGGGCTATAACTTCTTTATGAATGAAGGGATCTCAAAATAACTTGGCACAAATGTTCACTATGACATTGCATTGCATTACCACCAACTTCTTCACAGACATTTCCGTAATGAGAAGAAAACAGTGCCACAAATACAAATAATTTACTTGATCATCAAGTTTATGCATATTCTTATAATTACTCGAACATCACTGTCTTTGAAATGCTATTATTCCCATCATTGCACTTAAGTATCTGAAAACGATGCATAGCGGGGGCATCCGTGTCCTATCAGGGTTTTTTTTCCTTAACAAACTGACGCGGATAGTCGGGGTCTTCCCCAGGAAAAAAAATTCCCCAACGAAAATCACTTTCCCCCTTGTAAAGTGATAATTTTTTAGCAAAACGTAAACAGAAGCTTAATTTATAGTCATTTTTATTCTATTTCATCCAAAATTTGCACTAATTTCACGAATATTTGTTAGAAATTAGGTACGCAACCTAGTATTATTTGTCGAATGTTACTAAATTTAGATTCGCTACGTCACAGACACTGTGTAGTGTATCCTGGTCGTCAACTTAAACATTACTGGTAATAGATTATCGTCGTGTTGGGAATAAAGGCATTCTACCTGCCAGTTTTAAGTGGATTTTACAACAGTTGAGTACCGTTAGCGAGCGTACGGCTGTAAATTATGGCTAAAATACGACCCATCCGCCGAATTTCTCGACAACATACGTCCCGCGGACTTCCTAAAAAGAAAATCACAACCGTCAACGTAGACAGTCGTAGTAAATTTAAACCCCGCCTATAATCTTTCAGGTCACACCGTTTACGAGAGAGAGTAAAAGATGTTTTGCTAAAACAATTAGCAACGCCCACTTTAAAAATACCAACCAGTCGAGTAAACACATGCCCGCGCCGGTCTAATTATCGCCGAGGAATGTATTCTGACACCGGGCAAAAAAAGAATCATGTTTTGATAATTGACAATTAATTGAAGATTTGCTGAGTAAATTGCTAGTTGTCGTATATTGTCTTCGTCGTGCTTTTAAACGGATGCAGCTTGTTTGCACTGTAAGGTAAAACGAACGACAAATAATGCAAAATACGAACAACAGAATACGGCGCCATGTTCTGTCACAAAAATACGAATCGTCAGGTGAAACACACATTCAAAACTGTGCCGGGCAATCATTTTTATCCCAAGAATTTTATATCCCGTATCTCCCGGAGAATTCATTGAAGTCCAAATTAACGATGTGACAACGACAATAAATATTTAATTATCGCGACATTTAAAAGTCAAAGTACTGTGTAATTTTACGATCATTTATCATCGTTCGTCGCGTGTTGTATGTAGTGCCGGCAGCATAAGGTCACTTCCAACAGCCTTGCTGTTGAGCTAGCTTTTCAGCGACATGGTTAAAGTTTACCGACTGTCAAAACTAGTTAAGCAACAGTTTGCTCGGTCAATGCCTGGATGGGTGTCTCGCTGGGGGGTTGTTGGTTTGCCCCCAGTTGGGGAACTACTTCACTGGTGTCAGGAGTGCGTGCTTGACGAGCCCATGTGATTGTTTCGGAGCTGGAGTAGGCTAGAAACTGCAGTCCACGGGTCTGTGCGGTTGATGCCTAAGCTCCGAAAGATAAAGGAGGGGAGAGTGTAGTGCCGGCATCATAAGGTCACTTCCAAGAGCCTCGCTGTTGAGCTAGCTTTTCAGCGACATGGTTAAAGTGTACCGACTGTCAAAACTAGTTAAGCAACAGTTTGCTCGGTCAATGCCTGGATGGGTGTCCCGCTGGGGGGTGGTTGGTTCGCCCCCAGTTGGGGAACTACTTCATGTATTAGCATTTGCATATCAGGATAGAGGGGGGGGATGTCAGTGGAATTGCTCGAACCCTCTTTTTGAGCAACAATATTTAATTTTCTTGGGAAATTCAGCAATTAAGTTGGAAATTATCAATAACTACCCAAGCACTGGCCTAAACAAAATATTTCTGGAAATCTTGCATCCTAAATGATTTTGATTCAAAACACTAAATTAATGGATACATTTAAAGCAGGCTCCGAAAGTGAGCAAGTATAAATAAACTTATTCTTGTACTGTTTAAGAACAGATAACAAAGAGATATGCGTCTGTATGCTAAATAGACTGCTTGGTAATGAAAGCTAAAGTAAAAAAAGATATACAGAAGCATAAACTTGAGTATAAACATTCACTGTAGCTAATACAAGTAAGAGTGTATAAAAAACTAAATTTTCCCCAATTTTGTATTTTTCACGCATTTTTCCCCTTTTGACCAGCGTCCAGCGTCTTCCCCTCTTCCTAAAAAAAAAACCTGCCTATGGACACATTTCTAGTTACTATGTTTGTTTACCCTTTCCTCCATATATACACCTTTATGCGATGAGCGAACATTGTAGATCCAGATTAGCCGTCAGTATCATTTCGTAAAATCTTTAAAGTTTCAAAAACATTTAAACGCTTGGTTAGAGTTTATAATCATTTGTGATTTTAAATGAAGATGAAATTAACATTTACAGTAAATATTTTATTATTTATATGTTGAGAATTGATTTTACTAATTTCTAATTAAGATACTGTATAAGTACTAATATTGGCGGGGGTTTAATTTTGGCGATATTGGCGGTCAGGGTCAGTTGCGCCAATATAAATCACCGCCAATAAAAATCCCCGTCAATTTAAAACGCCGCCAATTTAATATCTGGAAGGTAGATAACTATGATACAGTACATATTTTGTCGCAGTTTCCTCCCTTGATGGAGAAAGATTGTCGTATGCAATCAAGTACTAGCTGGTATTAGGTAGCTGCGATAATGTTTTCACACTTAAAATTTAATAATAGAATAACTGCGACGTTTACCTTTCTCTTCCATTGTCCAATTTCCGCCATTTTTTCAAGGGTTTTATTTTGGCGGTCTTCCTTGTTAGCGCCAATATATGACCCCGCCAATATAAAACACTTTAAAATACGCCAAAATTTGACACCGCCAATATTAAGCGCTATACAGTATATTGATTGTAATACTAAAAACACATTTATTTCTGTCATTATACCCCCACAAACGAAGTTTGTGGGGGTATATAGGAGTGAGCTTGTTGGTCGGTCGGTCGGTCGGTCGGTCGGATTCTTCGTTTCCGGATGATAACTCATGAAAGGCTTGACAGAATTTAATAATTTTTGGTACACATGTATATCGTCATAAGATACAGGTCAAGTTCGATTTTGGGGCTGGTGGGGTCAGTGTCAAGGTCACTGTTACTAAAAATAGAAAAATGGTTTCCGGATGATAACTCATGAAACACTTCACAGATTTAATCCTTGTTTGGTAAATAGATGTAACATCACAAGATACAGGTCAAGTTCGACTTTGGGGCTGGTGGGGTCAATGTCAAGGTCAGTATTACTGAAAATAGAAAAATGGTTTCTGGATGATAACTCATGAAACACTTCACAGATTAAATACTTTTTGGGTATATAGATGTAATATCACAAGATACAGGTCGAGTTCGACTTTGGGGCCTGTGGGGTCAATGTCAAGGTCACTTTAACTTAAAAAAGAAAATTTGTTTCTGGACTATAACTCATGAAATAGTTCAAAGATTTAATTATTTTTTGGGTCGCAGATGTAACATAACAAGATATAGGTTAGGTTTGACTTTGGGGCCTGTGGGTTCAAGGTCAAGGTCACTGTTATTTAAACTTCAAAACTTTGTTTCCACTCAGTAACTAAAGCTTAGAATGAGATTCTTAAATGAAATTTGGTGTATTGGTGGTTTTTGTGAAGATGACTTTTGGGATTCAAAGTAAGGCCTGCGGGGTCAAGGTCACTGTTACTAAAAATAGAAAAAAAACTGTATGCTCAATAACTTTGGTTCAGAATGAGATATTGTGATAAAAATTGCTATATAGGTAGTGTCTGTGAAGACGAAACTTTGTATTGAAATTGGGTCTGATGGGATCAAGGTCACTGTTCACTGTTACTAAAAATAGAAAAAATGTTTCTGGATGATTTCTCATGAAAAGTTTCCCTGTCCGGCTAGCTCAGTGGATAGAGCATCGGACTGTCAATAAAGGGGTCGTGAGTTCGATCCCCAGCCGAGGCGGGAAAAATTTCTCCGTGACAATTTAACTCGGACATTGCGTCTGAGAGTCATTTGTCCCTCACCTCTGATTCAAGTGAGGAAGCAGTCAGTCGCTTGCGGAGAAATTGGTAAGTACTGGTTAGAGACCCAGGAACACCGGTTAGGTGGACTGACCGCTGGGATATAACCCAGAAAAGTGTTGAAACCAGGCGTTAAACCCCAAACAAACAAACAAACAATCATGAAAAGTTTCACAAATATAAACAATTTTTGGCACACAGTTGTTAAAAGTTAGGTAAAAGTCACTAAAGGTTACTAACATACTCAAACCATTTCTGCTCAATAAATTTAGAAGGAATGAGATATTGTGATGAAACTTGCTGTATGTGTGGCTACTGTGAAGACGACACTTTGGATTGAAAGTGGGGCACATTATGCCATTGATTTGAAGCATTCCCAGTTCAATTATCAAGCACACATATGGGGGTATTTAATCACTTTCAGTGATGATTCTAGTATTTGGTTGTTTTTAACTGTTGTGATTTTGTGCTCATATCATACAGTGAGATGTATCAAATTTTGATATGTATGTATTCACTGACTTAATTTCGAGATTTGATCCAGGGTCTCATATTAAACAAGAAGTTAATATTGAAATCTGACCATGCATGCCATCTGATCAGGATCTATTCTGTTTGCTTTTAGATTCATTCTGATTATGAAGCAAAAGGTGTATGGGTAGATCGTGATGTGACTGCATGGATGTGCCAGCAGATCTGGATCTACTCTGGTCATCCATGTCTTAAAAGGTGTATTAATAGTGAAGTGAAGTGAAGGTTATATGTATATTTCAGATGAGAGTGGCACATGCTCAAGTGAGAACTGTACCGAGACGTCAGTCAGATACTATGAACAAGATAATGGTAACTTAGCAATTTTACATTGTTTATTGTTTCATATTGATACTGTAATACATCATATGAATGTCTATGTTTACATTAAATTGTTGTGTATTAGCCTGCCTGCAATTTGATTTGTGTCACGATATGGGGCACACCATGGGAAAAAGTGTCTATGCTCATATTTCTGACAATTTAATTGTTATGATATTTGGAAAGAATTTTATTTAAAAAAAAAATTTCATAACTATTTGGAGATTTTTGTTACAGATTTTGTCATCTAAGTGTTACTTTTTACCGTGAAATGCATATTAACCCTTTCCTCCATAGATATCCTTTATTGCATGGGCGAACAGTTTAGATCCAGATCAGCCGGCACATCTGTGCAATCTGATGAGGATCTGCACTGTTCTCATTTTGATTAATTTGGTTATTTCTGACCAAACAGTGACCTGTGATCAGACGGCACGGATGTCCTGGATGGTCTGGATTTACACTGATTGCACATGAGTAACAATGAGTATTTCACGGAGGAAAGGGTTAAGTAATGTTTTATGCAAAACTTTTTGATGTCATTTCAAGAATTGAGGTCAATTTTCTAAAGGTTTTTTTTTCCAGTGATGCACCACATACGAAACTAGTAAGTCACAATGTGTATAGCGCGACACTGACATTGTAATTATATGTGGTTTCTGTGCTGTTAATTTTTTTCAATATTTTTGGCAATATGGTTATTGCTTATATTTATGAGTTAATTTGTAACAAATTTAAATCTGTAAGTAATTAGTAAACATTCGTTATTATCAGAATGTCCAAATCACAGAAACTGCAATTTCGATAGTATTAAAGGAAGGAGATTGAGTACTTGCGTATTACCAAATTTGTTTGAAAGGTGTGAAAACTGCTTAAATAAATACAAAAATGCTTTTTTCATAACCAGAAAATTATACAGGTTTGAATATAGACATAATTCCTTTACATTTTTCAAAGACAGCCATATGGGAAATAGCATGGGTCACTGAATAGTCCCATATTGAACAGGCAGCTCCCCATAGAACAGGCCAGCTCCCCATAGAACAGGTCATTTTCCCATACCACAGGCCAGCTTCCAATAATGCTTTCAATATTAGAATGATTTTCTTTTTACAGAAGAAGAACCAACGACCCAGCGAGCCTGTGATTCTCTAATAATGTGCATCATAACTACCCTTAACCAAGGACTGCGAAATGGTGGGGGTATAGGTGATGTCCTACGCAAGCCAGGCTCTAATGTAAGTACTGAATGAAGGTCTCTGCAATAGTGGGGGTATATTTATGTTGATGCGATCATAGCTAATATGCATACCTGTAAACCTTTTTAGCTCTACTATTCGAAGAATAGGGGAGCTATCCTACTTGCCCGGGTGTCGGCGTCCGTTAAACAAAAAAATGCACTTTAGTCCATAACTTGAAAGCTATATCAACTTGAAACTTGGAATATATATTCACCATCAAATTCTGTATCATTACCAACACCACCCATAACTTCCAATATTTTTCAACGAAAAGCAATCTTTACAATTCCAGGAGCCGCTGTTTGTTGCCCGAGTGTTCTATGACCTGTTGTTCTTCTTCCTTGTCATCATTATCATCCTGAACCTTATCTTTGGTGTCATAATCGACACGTTCGCCGATCTGAGAAGTGAGAAACAAACCAAGGACGAGATACTCAGGAATACTTGCTTCATCTGTGGTAAGTCTACTTCATCTGTGGTAAGTCTGCTTCATCTGTGGTAAGTCTATTTCATCTGTGGTAAGTCTACTTCATCTGTGGTAAGTCTACTTCATCTGTGGTAAGTCTACTTCATCTGTGGTAAGTCTGCTTCCTCTGTGGTAAGTCTGCTTCCTCTGTGGTAAGTCTACATCTGTGGTAAGTCTACTTCATCTGTGGTAAGTCTGCTTCCTCTGTGGTAAGTCTGCTTCCTCTGTGGTAAGTCTGCTTCCTCTGTGATAAGTCTGCTTCCTCTGTGATAAGTCTGCTTCATCTGTGGTATGTCTACTCAGGAATACTTGTTTTATCTGTGGTAAGTCTACTCAGGAATACTTGCTTTATCTGTTGTAAGTCTACTCAGGAATCCTTGTTTTATCTGTTTTAAGTCTACTCAGGAATACTTGTTTCATCTGTGGTAAGTCAAGAATACCTGTGGTAAGTCTACACAGAAAAATTAACTTTATCTGTGGTAAGTCTGTTCAGGAACACTTGCTTCAAATCTGGTGAGAATACTAATTTAAAAAACAATTTGCTTTGTCTGTAGTCCACCCAAGAATATATGGTATGACCAACCTTGTCTGTGTTAAGAGTTCACAGGAATACCTGTTTCGTTCACAATGTAGAATAATTACATGAATATTGCAAAATTTCAAGGCTTAATCTTCAATCCTTTACATTGGTTTGTGATTTCAGGATTACAGAGGAGTGCCTTTGACAACAAATCAGTTTCTTTCGAAGAACATATCAAGATTGAACACAACATGTGGCACTATCTCAACTTTATAGTCCTTGTCAAAGTGAAGAAATCAACAGAATTCACCGGGCCGGAGAGTTATGTTTCCGAAATGGTGAAGGTATGTTGGGTCTGATGGGGAAAGTTGTTACACTTTGAATTCTATAAATTCAAAGGTATGTTGGGTCTAAATGAGGAAAGTTGTTACACTTTGAATTATATGTATTCATTATAGCACTTACATGCAAAACTAGTGTAACTGAATATTAATGAAGAAGCTTATACAACGGTTACGAATATTAGTGATGTCATATCTGAAAGTGACTAATTTTTGTGGATTTTGCAGGCAGGTTTATCAGTGAATTTAAATCACTGACCACATAGTGGTTATTGAATTAAAAACAGCAAATTCCAGAACTCTGGAAAATACTGTTTAAGCTCATATCACAAATTTCTTGCCTAGTAAAATATATTCATTTACAGTACATTTGTACATATGCTTGACAACCACATAGTGGTTATTTAAAAAAATTAAAAACAGCAAATTCCAGAACTCTGGAAAATACTGTTTAAGCTCATATCACAAATTTCTTGCCTAGTTAAATATATTCATTTACAGTACATTTGTACATATGCTTGACAACCACATAGTGGTTATTTTATAAAAATTAAAACCAGCAAATTCCAGAACTCTGGAAAATATTGTTTAAGCTCATATCACAAATTTCTTGCCTACTTAAATATATTCATTTACAGTACATTTGTACATATGCTTGACAACCACATAGTGGTTATTTTATAAAAATTAAAACCAGCAAATTCCAGAACTCTGGAAAATATTGTTTAAGCTCATATCACAAATTTCTTGCCTACTTAAATATATTCATTTACAGTACATTTGTACATATGCTTGACAACCACATAGTGGTTATTTTTAAAAATTAAAAACAGCAAATTCCAGAACTCTGGAAAATACTGTTTAAGCTCATATCACAAATTTCTTGCCTAGTAAAATATATTCATTTACAGTACATTTGTACATATGCTTGACAACCACTTAGTGGTTATTTTTAAAAATTAAAAACAGCAAATTCCAGAACTCTGGAAAATACTGTTTAAGCTCATATCACAAATTTCTTGCCTAGTTAAATATATTCATTTACAGTACATTTGTACATATGCTTGACAACCACTTAGTGGTTATTTTTAAAAATTAAAAACAGCAAATTCCAGAACTCTGGAAAATACAGTTTAAGCTCATATCACAAATTTCTTGCCTAGTAAAATATATTCATTTACAGTACATTTGTACATACACTGTATGCTTGACAAAAAATGCTTCCACCAAATAATGTGGAAAACTTAAATTATTGAGATGCTGAAATTCATTCAAGTAGCATGATATAATTATATGTAAAAAGAACAAATTTTAGAAAACATATTAAGTTTAACATTGAGCGATTTTGACACAAGGAGTTCCACCTCTATTTTAAGACATCCACTGGCAGGTTACTATGTAAAAAAGAAATATATATGCCTGTATGCTTTCACGTGTCTACTTCCAAAGGTGTATGCCAGACTATGCACATGCCACAATGAAAGTATGCCCCGGACTCATAACAGATGCAATTTTGTTCCAAATGAACTGAGTCGTAACATTTCATTTACATTTTCAAATGGTGAAGGACAGGTTTTGTTTGTTTTATCTAGGAGAAGAATTTAGACTGGTTCCCTAGAATGCGGGCCATGTCACTAGCAGCCGAAGAGAATGAAGGCGAGCAAAATGAACTGCGCACGCTGCAGACGCAGCTTAACTGTACAAATGAGTTGGTGATGTTACTCTCTCAACAGCTGAACGATCTGAAAGAACAAATGACGGAGCAGCGTAAACAGAAACAGCGGAAGGGTTTCCTTCACTCGGCAGCTACCATGCCATCTATGATTCAGAATATGTGATATTTCCATAGCCATCTATATTGGCCATCAGTTATTAGGTTGTAGGTCAAGGTTTTTGAAATAATATAATTCAAGGTTATTGAATGATGTAGTTAAAGTTCATAGAATTATGTCAAGGTCATATAATGTTGTACCGGTAGGTCAACGTCATAGAATGATGTGCAATGTGATTTGTGATAGAAATGCACAAATACTTACAAAACAACTGGCTTAAAGTTTGTGGTGCGGAAACAAAACAAATATGTTTGTCGTAGAGATTTGTAAATTTGATGAAGAAGAATTCGGAAGAGACATTCGATCTATGTTGTTTTTCTTGTGTAAATATCAGAAGAGCTTGTCTTGGTTATTGCTTGATTTAGTGATGAACTCCTCATAGATCTCGTGTTTAAAACAATATCAGTAGTTGATTTTTTTTTCAGGACTGTTACATATTTTGAGTTCAGAATTTACAAACAAAGTCTGACCGCACTTTGATTGGCTTTAATTTTATATTTGTGTAGAGATATAGAAAGGAGATCAAATATTGTTTTAAGATCTGACTTGGAGGTTTGAATCAGAACTGAAAACTGATTAAATGTGCATAATGTTTAAATATCAAGCTGGTAACCAGGTGAAAAACAGGACACCAGCAAAAAATACTTTGATAGAGAAGTTCTCGAATCATGGTCCTGAATAAATTTTAAAATAAACTTACTTTGAAGTTCTGGGGTCATGTTCCTAAATAAAATGTTGAACTCTAGTAAGCAGCATCTTTGTTTACTTGGGCATATGATGGCAGATTGCCTATAAATAAAAATGTATCAAAGAAATATAAATAATTTAGATAATAAATTTATTATTATAATGTTACCAGCATGATATCAAATTCTATTCTCTGTGCCATTCAGTGGTGTTCAGATACATGTAATTTTAAAAATAACTGCAAAGAACTGTCATTTCCAAAAAATTGATAAGAGTTTCATAATTTAAGATAAACATGTATTTCACATGTTGATTTTGTGTTAGTGTTGATTGAAATGGTTTGTGATTGCATATTTGTAGAAATCTGTGATTATTCTTTGATTATAGTAACAAAATATATCTATAAGTATTGTTAAATTACCCTTTACTCCATATATACATATTTTATTTTATCTTACGTGGGAACAGTGTAGATCCAGATCAGCCGGCATATCCTTGCTGTCTGATTAGGATTTGCACTGTTCGTGTTTTTGTCAGAAATAATATAATAAATAAAAAAATGAACAGTGCAGGTTCTGATTTGCTCATTTCTTTTGCATAATACATGTCCTGCTTATTGTTTGATATAAAACCGGAGCAGCATAAATTTACGAGAATTCCAAAGGAAAGAAAACAACAAACAAATAGCATGACTTAGCCGAAAATGAAGGCTTTTTTTACAAACATCAACAATGTTAGAACCAAATATTTTGCTCTTATTAAATAAATTATCTAATTGTTTGGCATTGTTTTGATCCGAACTGTTCGTGTTTTTTTTTTTTAATTTTTTAAATAATTTCTATAGAAATCAGTTTATACCCTATGCAAACTGATCGAAACTGATTTAGGCTCACAAATTTCATGAAAATTAAGATTGGACACAAGTCTTCAATCTCCGTGATCCAATTGGTCCATTTAGAGATCGGTCTCAATTTAAACCGATCTGATGGATGAAATTTCAGACTGGTCCCCAGTCTAAGTTGTATGATCTTGGGTCCTGGATGCTTGGATGTAATGAACATATCAGAAAACATCTATCATGAAAAATGTGTACTTGTTGATCAAGTATATGTATATATTGTGTTTTGTATGTATCTATGTAAAGTAAAACCTCTCGTATAGACCACCCTGTAATTAAGACCAACTCGTAATAAGACCATTCCCCTTCAACATTTTTGCACTATTTTCTACCCGGGAATAAACACAACCCCAGTATTTGTCCTGCCTCAGCTTACATTGAACAACCCAATGTTTTTCATACCATGATAAACACAAAAAAGAATGGACAGAATTTTTTTTATTAACACCATTGAATTATTCAGAGTTCGCACTGCAAAATGGGAACAAATAGTAATTAAACATTTATTTTGAATAGTTATTAATCCTTTACTACATATATACAGGCTTTATTACGTGTGCAACCAGTGTATATCCAAATCAGCCAGCGCATTGTGTGAATCTACACTATTGGCTTCATGTTCAGAAATAACCTAATGAGTCTAACAGCAAATAGTGTAGATCCTGGTTAGACAGCAATTTTAAACATACTTCATTTTATTCGGTCGTTGGTCATTTAAAATTACAAACATCGAACTTTTCTTTCAATAAAATGCAAACTGTTATATTGTTTACGTCAATTAATACAATCACGGATATTGCTACTTTTTATTTTTACATTAAACAGCCTTTGACTAGCGTAGTTCATTTGCAATTAAATAAACTCGCCCGTTTTTAAAATGAGACCGACCACATCCCGTTTCATCTATGCCGCAGGCTATTCACGGAACGTGTGGTTGTGGTATTCATGGTAGCAGATAATTGACAGGTTAATAGCTGATTAAGCTGTGAAAAATGTACATGTAGGTAATTTTTGTAACAATTTATGTGCCACTATTCATGACCAATTTTTTTACCAATTTTAAAATTTCAATCCGACATTCTTACCGAAAATCAGTCAATGACCGGCCTGCTGAAAATTTTAGAAACACTGGACAGTATGTATGTGCTGGCTGATCTGGATCTACACTGTTCACCCGTGGGATAACAGCCATATCCCATAGAGTAAAGGGTTACCTGTAATGACAGAGCAAACTAATTCGTGTTTTCGCAGCAGCTGGTGGCAAAAACATTCTTGAGTACATTTTCATAGATACCCCTATGTTGTCATATAGCATCAGGTACTGTTTTGTGTTATGTAAAAAGTTGTTGTTATATAATATATATTTTGTTAATAACGAAGCCCAAAGCCCATGTATGTTATATTTATTGTGTTTATTTACACCTAATCATTCCTTGTTAATGTGTGTTGTAAGTATTTAGCTCCTTACTCCATTGAAAAAAGCTGGATTCATGGGCAAACAGTTTACATTTGTAGATCCAGATCAGCTGGTACCTCTGAGCTGTAATATCAGGATCTACACTGTTTGCATCTTGGTTAAAAATCTGCCCACAGCAATAGTAATAGTATAATGTACAGAATGAAAACTTTCACGTATTCTTGAATTTGTGAATAATTTTGGGTTATTCTAGTCTTTAATAGCTTTAATGTCTGAAAAGTCTCAAATTGTGTAGAAATTTCAGCCATTCAGGTCACTTAAATCCAGAAATATACAACATACCGCCGATGCTCTTGAAATCGTGGGAATAAAATTTTATGGTTTCCTCCATTGACACACCTTTATTGCGAAGGCCAACAGTGTAGATCCAGATCGGCTGGCACATCCATGCTGTCTGATCTGGATCTAAACTGTTTGCCCAAGCAATAAAGGTGTATATATGGAGAAAATGGTTAAATATTATGTATCAAGCTTATTATAGATTATGTTTGTGATACATGTATCTTCTCTTTTGCATTTTGCTTGATTGTAACTATATATATTCTTTCATATATTATATATAGTACAACAACTAATTTAGTTTTGTGATTAATTATTTTGTTATATTCACAGGTATTCATATGTATTTCAGCATATTTTTCTTTATGACGGAATATTAGTTACTTTGTAGAATGTTGAGTGTTGCAAAACATAAAAGTTTAAATTGTGGATTTACTTTCCATATCAGCTCTTAAAAACAATTTATGTGAGTTTTTTTTTCATATTTTCAATTTGATAAAGTGTTGTTTTTTGTGCAAGAATGTAGGGCAAATGTTAAAATACCATTAACCCTTTCCTTCATAGATACATCTTATTGCATTGGCGAACAGTGTAGATTCAAATCAGGATCTGAACTGTTTGCTTTTGATTTGTAAGGTTATTTCTGACCGAAATGCGACAAGTGCAGATTCTGATCAGACGGTACGGATGTGCCGGCTGATCTGGATCTACCCTGGTTGCACATGCTTTAAAAAGTTGTATAATTATATGGAGGAAAGGGTTAAAGATGTCTGCTCCATTTTTTGCATCAATTTTTGAATGACAGTTTAGTGAACACAAGTATTATTGTTTCCTACAGCATTCTATCCTTGTTTGTTTTGTTGTCCCAGCATTTTTGACCAAGCATCAGATGAACTTTTATTCTGTTATTGTAATGTCCATACAGATACTACAACCTATCCCTTTTCACACTTCACTCCATAGATATGCCTTTTATCGGATGGGTGAACAATATAGATCCAGATCATCCAGCACGTCCATGCTGAGTGATTTGGATCTAGACTGTTTGCTTCTTGGTCAAAAATCACCTAGCTACTCTAAAAGCAAACAGTGTAGATCCTGATCGGACGGGCCAGATGTGCCAGCTGAACTTGATCTTCACTGTTTGACCATGGAATAAAGGGGGTATGTATGTGATGACAGATTGCAAACTAAAGATTATCATAATTATAATTGCTTTAAATAAAAAAACATTATTTTTACCTGGTTTCGATCTCATTACTTGCCGCTTTGTTGTTACAATATTAATTACCGCAAATAAGATGATGAAAAATAATTGTTCAGAAACAAACATATCCTTAATCGGCGGACAATGATGTATACGGTTATTGCCAAGTTCTATCTTTAATATCAAAATCGAAACCAAGGTTTACAAACATATTTTTTGTTACTAATCTAATAAAAATGACGAATTTAGAATTGAAATTGCTGGCCGAAAACATAGGGTTAGTGAAAAAATCGCCGATTTTTAGTGGCCAAATTTTTAGGGTCAATAAAAAAATTAATATTTAAAAAAAAAGACCGTGGCCGAAAACATAGGGTGACCGAAAACATAGGGTTTTTACGGTAATGGGTTTAACTCCATAATATTGTTGCCGAAATTGAAAAGAACAACACTTTTTATTTTTTAAGGGAAAGGTCAAAGGCCCGTGTCAGTTCCACACATATTAACCCTTTCCACCATATATATGCATTTTTGTGCACAACTGTGCCATCTAATCAGGATCTGCACTGGTCGCATTTTGGTCAGAAATAATCTAAAGAATCATAAAGCAAACTGGAGATCCTGATCAGATGGTAAAGATGTGCCGCCAGATCTGGATCTACACTGGTCCCACATGTCTACAAATGCATATATATGGAGGAAAGGGTTAAGCAAAACTGTGTTTCCAGACTTTATCCCCTACATTTTCACTCTGTGTAATCACTCTTTGAAATAGTGCTCTGACAATCAGAAGAAGAATCTTAACAATTTCAAGGTCACTAGGTCAAAGGTCATGGTAAACATTTTTGTCTGTACTCTGCATTCCTTGCAATTTCTATCACTATGATGTATTGAATTACAATATTAACAACTTTGTTAAGATGTAGAAACTTGTAAGTTACAAGGTCATGACAGTGTAGGTGAAGGTCATGGTCCTAAAATTTGACAGAAAAATTAAAGAAGCACTACGTTATACCTGTTGTCATCCAAGTTTACATTACAGAGTGAATTCAGTCTTCTTTAGGGTCATGTTGGTTTATTTGTGACAAAGGTCAAAGGTCAAGATAACAATTATAACATTTTCAAGGTCACCATTATAAAATTCTCCTGTTTTTGTAGCATTCTTTTAAGTTTCTGATATTCTATTTTCTTGTTTTCTCCTGTTAAAACTGTTAACTCTTTGCTTTTTTAGATAATTATAATTACTATATATAGCAGGTGCTAGAAATGAAATCAAATAATAAATACATGTACTTTTTAACATTTGTCTTTGTTATTCAAATCAGGACAAATATGTCCATTTAATAACCCCAAAATATCATAAACTATTTCAAACTTTACTAAACCAAAACTAATCCAGCCCCTAACTACTCCAACTCAAGTCTAACCATAACAACTCCTAAGCTAAACTTAAACCAATGAATCTGCTATTGCTGCAGCTACTACTGTCTATGATTACTACCGCTACTGCTGTTTATTTCTATAACTACAACCATTACCACCAACACTGCTGCTGTTGCTGCCATCATCATCATCATCACCACTATTGCTGCCACCATCATCATCATCACCACTATTGCTGCCATCAAAATCATCATCACCACTACTGCTTCCACCATCATCATCATCACCACTACTGCTGCCACCATCTTTATTATCACCAATACTACTGCCATCATCATCATCAACACCACTATTGCTGACACCATCATCATCATCACCACTACTGCTGCCACCATCATCATCATGACCACTACTGCTGCCACCATCATTATTATCACCACTACTGCTGCCATCATCATCATCATCACCACTATTGCTGCCACCATCATCATCATCACCACTATTGCTGCCACCATCATCATCATCACCACTACTGCTGCCACCATCATCATCAACACCACTATTGCTGCCACCATCATCATCAACACCACTATTGCTGCCACCATCATCATCATCACCACTATTGCTGCCACCATCATCATCATCACTGCTACTGCTGCCACCATCATTATTATCACCACTACTGCTGCCATCATCATCATCATCACCACTATTGCTGCCACCATCATCATCATCACCACTATTGCTGCCACCATCATCATCATCACCACTATAGCTGCCACCATCATTATTATCACCACTACTGCTGCCACCATCATCATCAACACCACTATTGCTGCCACCATCATCATCATCATCACAACTGCTGCCACCATCATCATCATGACCACTACTGCTGCCATCAACATCATCATCACCACTACTGCTGCTCATCAACACCACTATAGCTGCCACCATCATCATCAACACCACTATTGCTGCCACCATCATCATCAACATCACTATAGCTGCTGCCATGATCATCATTACCACTACTGCTGGTGCCATCATCATCAACACGATTATTGCTGCCACCATCATCATCATCATCACCACTACTGCTGCTGCCATCATCAGCATCACCACTACTACTACTGCTGCTGCCATTATCATCATCACATCTACTGCTGCCATAATCATCATCATCACCGCTACTGCTGCCACCATCATCATCACTACTGCTGCCACCATCATCATCATCATTACTACTGCTGCCACCATCATCATCATCACCACTACTGCTGCCACCATCATCATCATCATCACTACTGCTGCACCATAAACATCATCACATCTACTGCTGCCATCATCATCAACACCACTACTGCTGCCATCATCATCATCATCACCACTACTGCTGCCACCACCATCATCATCACCACTATTGCTGCCATCATCATCATCACCACTACTGCTGCCACCACCATCATCATCACCACTACTGCTGCTGCCATCATCATCATTACCACTACTGCTGCTGCCATCATCATCACTACTGCTACCATCATCATCATCATCACCGCTACTGCCGCCATCATCATCAACACCACTATAGCTGCCACCATCATCATCAACACCACTATAGCTGCCACCATCATCAACAGTACCACTACTGCTGCTGCCATCATCATCAACACCACTATTGCTGCCACCATCATCATCAACACCACTTTAGCTGCCACCATCATCAACATTACCACTACTGCTGCTGCCACCATCATCATCACCACTACTGCTGCTGCCATCATCATCATCATCACCACTACTGCTGCCACCACCATCATCATCATAACTATTGCTGCCATTATCATCATCATCACCACTACTGCTGCCACCATCATCATCATCACCACTATTGCTGCCACCATCATAATCATGATCACCACTACTGCTACCACCATCATCATCATCACCACTTCTACTGCTGCCATCATCATCATCGCCACTATTGCTGCCATCATCATCATCATCACCACTACTGCTGCCACCATCATCATCAACACCACTATTGCTGCCACCATCATCATCAACACCACTATAGCTGCCACCATCATTATCACTACTGCTGCCACCATCATCATCACCGCTACTGCTGCCACCATCATCATCATCATCACTACTGCTGCCACCATCATCATCATCATTACTACTGCTGCCACCATCATCATCATCACCACTACTGCTGCCACCATCATCATCATCATCACTACTGCTGCACCATAAACATCATCACATCTACTGCTGCCATCATCATCAACACCACTACTGCTGCCATCATCATCATCATCACCACCACTATTGCTGCCATCATCATCATCACCACTACTGCTGCCACCACCATCATCATCACCACTACTGCTGCTGCCATCATCATCATTACCACTACTGCTGCTGCCATCATCATCACTACTGCTACCATCATCATCATCATCATCACCGCTACTGCCGCCATCATCATCAACACCACTATAGCTGCCACCATCATCATCAACACCACTATAGCTGCCACCATCATCAACAGTACCACTACTGCTGCTGCCATCATCATCAACACCACTATTGCTGCCACCATCATCATCAACACCACTTTAGCTGCCACCATCATCAACATTACCACTACTGCTGCTGCCACCATCATCATCACCACTACTGCTGCTGCCATCATCATCATCATCACCACTACTGCTGCCACCACCATCATCATCATAACTATTGCTGCCATTATCATCATCATCACCACTACTGCTGCCACCATCATCATCATCACCACTATTGCTGCCACCATCATAATCATGATCACCACTACTGCTACCACCATCATCATCATCACCACTACTACTGCTGCCATCATCATCATCGCCACTATTGCTGCCATCATCATCATCATCACCACTACTGCTGCCACCATCATCATCAACACCACTATTGCTGCCACCATCATCATCAACACCACTATAGCTGCCACCATCATTATCACTACTGCTGCCGCCATCATCATCACCACTACTGCTGCTGCCATCATCATCAACATCACTACTGCTGCTGCCATCATCATCATCACCACTACTGCTGCTGCCATGACCATCATCACATCTACTGCTACCATCATTATCAACACCACTACTGCTGCTGCCATCATCATCATCACCACTACTGCTGCTGCCATCATCACCATTACCACTACTGCTGCCACCATCATCATCATCATCACTAGTGCTGCACCATCTTCATCATCATCATCACTACTGCTGCCACCATCATCATCACCACTACTGCTGCTGCAGCTGCCATCATCAACTACTTCTACTACCATCCTACAGCTGCCAACACAATTACTCTTAGAGATAACCGTTAACTGCATATAATATTATACAAGTTTCAACGTGTGTGCGACCAGTGTAAATCCAGGTCAGCCGACACATCTGTGCCGTCTTATCTGGACCTGCACTGCTCCCATCCTGATAAGAAATGTAAATGGCACGGATGTGCCAAGCCCACCTGATCAGAATCTACACTGCTGGACCATTCCATAAATGTGTATATGTATGGAGTAAACAGTTAAGGAGACTTTTTGGGCAATTGAATGGGCCGTAAATTTTCTACACTGGAATATATAATTTCCGTGGGTTTTAGCAAGGCAGCGGTAAGTTATTCAGTGATTCAGTCCATTCAGCAAACAGAGATTTATTTTTGCCAGGTATGGTCGTGATCCACCGATTTTCCTCAATCGGACGTGTACCTCTAAATTTGATGGAAAAAAAACATTGATGAATGTAAAAAAAAAAGAAAAATCTCTTCAGATAGATACAGACGTAGAATGTTTGCGAAATTATGCGTCCTTTTCGGCCTAGGGAAAAAAATAACATACCCCTTACCCACTTCGCCCCTGTTATAGATACCCCTTTACCAATCCACCCCGCTGTATCAACCCAGGATCCGCTCCTACGTTTAGCTTTTATTTATAAATAATCGGACGATTCTCCTTATTGACAAGTATTCGACTATATGACCAAGCATTCTTACTCCGTTGCATAAATCTATTCATAGATCCGTTTTCACGGTTTCAGGCGGGGGAGTAATCAGCTATGCTGCTGACTACATTACATTATTTTTCCCCCAATATCATGCCCAATCATACCCGGATAGAGTTGAAGGCAGTAAATATAACAAAAAGCTTTAAAGTTGTTAACACAGAAGAAAAAATAATGTTCCGTTTGATTGCGCTTGAGGGGGGTGGGGGGGTGGCAGGCGACGTTCAAACAGTGTACGGGTAATTATACAATAATGATTCAGGCGGCTTTATAATGCATCAGGCAGTATAAAACCTGTATAAACAGGGTCGGGTGCAATATTTCCAAAAAGGGGATCGTTGGGGGTCAGTCGGGGCATTTACATTATCAACTTTCTGACCAATAATCCCCATTCACCTGTAATATATCTGCCCAAAATGAGCGGGAGGTTGGGCAATACCATACTGTTGTTACCGTTTGAGGTACTCGCTCACCACGTATGATTTATTAATCATGGTAATTAACACATTTCGATAAAAAAAACTGTAATATTTGACTTGCAGAATCTGCTGATGGTATTTTCAATGAAAAGTGAGGGAACAACGTTTTTTCTTCCCTTTTTTGTTCCTTAAAACAATTACACATTCACAAAGTTTTTAACAAGTCACTAAGAATAAAAAAATTCTACAGGTGATTAAGATTGTTTATAAATTTATATCTTAACCTTATTTTCGGCTTTTGATGCAGAATTGTTAAGAAAACCTATTTTAGCTTATTCAGTTATTAGTCTTTTAATAAAATTATTAAAGTTAATAGATTTTATAAAAGTACACCCATGCGTTTACCTGTCGTGGGCTGATGATGTTACCGAATCGATTGATTTGGAGTTTTTTAAAGTCTTTAAAATGGATTAAGTTACAGAGCGATTCATCTGATTGAAAATCATCTCTTAAAACCGGTACGCTATAATTATTTTGTTGGATCTGACTGCAGTGAGATTAGAAAGCGAGTCAATCAGCCGAGTCCAC